>BQNB010068984.1:0-33655 GCA_026074375.1 Tanacetum coccineum
AAGATTTTGCTGATTGGATACTAAACACTAGAACAGTAAAATTGGTGGTAAAAATAATGGATACACAACTGTAGAATTTTCAGATGATATGTTGATTCCTAATTCAAATGATCATATTGGTTCCATTGTTCAGAAAACCTACCCGAAACTAGTGGAAAACCTATATGATTAAAAAATATAATTGAAGCTACGATTCTTCAAGTACTTCATATAATCGTTTCCTCACTAGCAATCATACAATACATTTTGTTCATTCAGTAATTAATATGTTCATATTCTTTAAGGCTGTTGACATACTCATTATCTTTCAAGTATAATTATAAAGCTTACCCATTTTTTATTACTTAATATACAAGTCTTTAATGTTTTGTCATGTATAATTTTCAATAAACTTAATACAAATTCTATACAGTTACTTCAAAAACCATAAAATATACTAAGGTTCCGTTTGGTTGGGGTTTATTGGAGGGAATTCATGGCATTTGCATTTTAATTTCCCCTAAATATTGTGTTTGGTAACACAAATGGGGGAATTTAAAATTCCATGAATTGCCAAAATGGGGGAAATTAAAATGACTTCAAAAAGTGAAGAATTTTAATTTACTTGAGAAAAATATTTATAAACTTTATTTCTAGTTGTTTTTGTTTTATTTTTTCTTGGTTTGTTGTTTTTTTAAATCAAAGAATATCCATCATTTTATTCGGGTCGGGTTGGTCGCGTTCAGGTTGGGTCAAGGTCGAGTCAAGGTTAAAATTTTCATACCCGAAACTGACCCTATTTGAATTCGGGTTAGTAGGTTTCGTGTCAATTTGGGTCGGGTCAACTCAGATCGGGTTTGTACAGGTTCGGGCCAACTCGAGTCGGGTCCGTTCAGGTTTGAGTCAACCCGAATATGAAAAAAACGTAATGAAATTGATTTTTTTTCATCGTTCATATAGAAAATTTATAAAATTTATTTTAGAAAGATATTTATTTGGGTCAATCGGGTCGACCCGAAACCGAGTTACCAAAAATTTCAACCCGATACCCGACCCTATTTAGTATTCGGGTTACTCGGGTTGACCCGAATAATTTTTTTTACCCGCGTAACCTGACCCGAATAGGCTTAATTGGGGTCGGGTCGGATTTTTTGACACCCCTATCCGTCCCTCCCTAAAAAATTGCAATAATAAACAAAATGACAAATTTCAAAAAATTATAAAATTCTATCAACCAAACATGCGTATGCATTTTAAATTTCGGAATTTTAAATTCAAAAGAAATTAAATTTTCTAGAATTTAAAATTCCGGAATTTCAAATTAATGAACCAAACGGCACCTAAGACTACTTGAAGCGTATAAGGGGAAATGTTGCATTAGATCTCTAGGGTCTACAGTGAGCAACATGAGAAAGCATGAGTCCTTACACGCCTTTCACAAATTCAAACCAATGGTTTATTTCGGAATCTCTAATAAAAATTAGAGTAAACTGCAAAATACATTCTTGTGGTTTGCATTTTCTTACAAAATACATCTTTTTCATAAACTTTCGGCATTTTACGTCATTCGTTAGACAAACGTTAGACATAATACATCCATAAGGACGAACGATGCAAATATTTTTTCGTTATCTTCTGACGAGTGATGTATTTTGCAGTGCAAACCACAGGGATGTATTTTGCAAATTTTTTATTTTTATTTTTATTTTAATTATTATTATTTTTTTAAATTTATTATTATTATTATTATATTTTATTATAAAATCACTTTAGTAGAAGAAATATGATATTTACAAAAAAGTTAGTGGGGAGCCGAGATACAAGCTGAGCCCCCACTCTTTTAGCTATAGCAAAGCTAATCCTATTAAAAATATGAACAGCAACACGTGCTCCAATGTCTTGAGTCACAAAGAACTTTCGGATCCGCTTAAGTAGGTTCACCGCATCCTTCTCTAATTCCCCAAGCGAAGAAAATGAAAAGGAGATAAAACCATACCCGATGTTTGCACACTTAGCCTCATACTTGACCCGTTTACGATGTGCTGCATCAATCATTGCACGACCGGGCACAAAATCAACCATCCCAGTCTGCGTCAAAGGCGAGGACCCCGTCAAATCACACACACGTCAAGCTCTTCGTCCCACGAATAGAGTAACATATCCGCAGGATGTAGGGGTTTGTCACATCCTCTACCAAGACCAATATCAACTTCTTTTCCAGTCGAAATCCCCGACATTATTATTATTATTATTATTTAGTTTTAATATTTTGTTTTTTTTAATATTTTATTTATTTTTATTATATTTATTTTTAGTTTACTTATTTTATTTTTATATATCTGGTAACGATGGTGGGTGGTTTTAATTAGCTAAGAATGGTTGAAGTAGTTAATACTTGATAGAAGAATGAGGTTTAAGAAGATGAAGATGGGCGATGAGATGTTTGGATTTGAGTATTCTATTGACGGAAATAAAGATAATTGGGTACTTGGGTTAGATTTTGTAGAGAAAATAATAATAATAATAAATTATTATAAAATAGAAAGTAAAAACTATAAAATGTTAAACATAAAAATAAATAAATATAAAATAATAATAAAAGAAATAAAATATTAAGAACAAATAAATAAAATAATAATAATGATAGTAATAATAAGTTTTATTTATTTTTTTAGTAAACTGTAAAATCATCCATGTGGTTTAAATGACAGAATTACCCTCATGAGTATTTAACGAGTAAAGCTAACGACGTTAGTGGTGAGGGATGTATTCCACCGAACGTTTCATCACTAGGGATGATTAGTGCCAATAGTATCGACTAGGGATGATTACTGCCAAAAGTTAAAACCACATGGATGATTTTTGCAGTTTACTCTATATTTTATATATAATCTGAAGTAGTTATTTACCTGCAGATGGAGCATGCAGTGGTTCTCCATGTGTATCCCTAGTGTGGAGAACTATCCTTGTTTTGTAGTGGTTGTTAACCGTGTAAAAGTCAGACAGTGCCATGGTCATGCAGCTATGGACAATCTTTCCGACCCATGATCCCATATCTAGAATAACTCCCACCGGTATCTCTTTGTACGATAATTCTTGTGCTTTTGAGCATATCTGAAAGCAAATCAGCATAAATATTAAGAACAACACATCCGCGCACTTCCTGCTTTTGATCTCCATACTTGAATGAAAAACCGACAAAAGGCTCCTATCACTGAAAGTGCAAATTATATGTTACGTTTCTTTTCTTGTCGTTCTAATTTCCTGTAGTTTCAATTTAATTTTAATTTCCATTGACTAATCTCATGAGGTGACTTTGTTTGAGTCAGTCAACTCTAACTAGATTCCTAAATATATCACCCTCAAGGTTTACGCATCACACATTCAACTGATCGAAAACTTCTTTTTGTTTCATTCAGAAAAAGACAATCATCAGGAAGTTAAATCATATTTAAACAAATAACATATTGACCAAAGACAAAAACTTACATGCTCAAATAAGTGACTTCCTTGGAAGACAACGGAAAAAAGATAGAAGGAGTAGCGAAAAATATTACACGATTGCTGCTTGCAAGTTGTAATGGGATAAAACAATATATTTCAATTATGCTTTCCAGAAATTATGACCACAACTTGAAGCATAGGATTGAGCCAATAAGTTTTCCACCCTTTTGCATTACCTCAAGTATCCTTGGTATCATATAACGTTTCCACACCACCATTTTGTTTCATTAAATGAGCCATGACCAAGTAAGGATAAAGCATAACACTAGAAGTTATAGAAACATAACCTTTTTCAGGCATTAAATCTAATGCTTGGCTTTCATCTCTAAATTGTTCACATTTCTTTATCTCGTCTACGGATTTCATCAACACTTGCTTTACATTTATAACTTGACCACCGTAAGTTCATCTCTAATTTGACCACATTATCTCGCGATGGGATCAAAGTTTTGATCCTTTGATTAAGTCATTAGCTTATAGTCCAAAAATATACTTTGTTTTGGTCTTTTGGATTTTCAATAGGCATTTTATGGAACACTTGTGTGGCACTCTTTAGTCCTTAATAAGCCCATAATAAAAGCAAAGGTAGATGATAACCTGATCATAAAAACACAATCTCTTTCAGACCTTAATAAAACAGGTTGCTTGCATATTTAAGAACACCCCATATCCATAAAACTAATTTTAGTAATGAAAAAAAGATATAGGTTTGTCTGTTAGACAACAATGTAGCCATGCCGAGACCCATCAGATGAAACTGGCAACGATCCTCTACTAAACCATGGCCGGAACAATACGACTCGGTTAATCACGCTCTATTTACATAGTCGTGGGTCAACAACCAGACATGGTTTTCTTTGTCTTGAGGAGTCAAAAATACACAACTTTGTATCATGTTTGAGTTTTGACACACTAATTATTACAATTTTGGACAAAAAGTTTCGACTTTCGAGCAATCCAAAATATTTACTGACTTTGACACTAATATTAAGAATGTTTCAGCGAAAAGACTCACGAAGCCTTAGTAATAGCTTCAGAAAATGTTATGGTGGCCATCAGATGGATACAGTGTAAAGAAGTTCCTCGATGAAAAGAACTCATCAACAATTGCATTTGACTCCCACGTGACAAAGCATCGGCTAATATGTTTCCAGTATACGTCTTTCAGTCACGTTACTTAGTCTTCGAAAATGTTCTAAGCTATTTGTGTAAAATAACAAAGATATATATTATTGATTGTGTTTTTGTGATTACATAATAAAGATTGGCTATGTATTTATACTAAATACATAGCTTAATAAGTAAGCAATGCAAACCCTAAAACATAATGGACCCAAACCCACAATTAGGTTTGGGCCGAATAAGTCAACCGTCAACGGTCAACAGTCAACGGTCAACGGTCAAACTAACATAACATAGCCATCTAATACTCCCCCGCAGTTTGAACGACAGACTTTCGAACGGACAAACTGGAACATATGTTGAAAGCCGCTTCTTCTTATCTTCTATCATCTTCATCTTCTTTGTTGTTTCTTTTAGCGGAAGCATAATTGTATTTCGTGGCATAGTGGTTCATTGCTTGCGGCTTCCTCCTTTGCGTGACGATTTTTTTTTACGTCATGGCTTGCTTTGCCTTTAGGTGGGAGCGACAAATTTGCAACCAACTATTTTTGAAAACTACAATGATCTCCGTTTGTAAAACGTAGAGTAAGAGACAAAGGATTGATGGCTATATCAATATAATATGGGATGTGTTAGGACGGCTAAGGTTTTTTTAGAATGAATGTTGAAAACCGCTTATTCTTTTCCTCATCTTTTTTTTAGCGGAAGCATAATTGCATTTGACGGCATAGGTTTAGGGTTTATGCATTGAATACGAAAAATGAAATCCTAATTAAAACAATAAAGCTAAAATAGCGGAATCCCTCCGGATCATCGGCGAGTAGCCGATGACCGGAGGATAACAAATTTTGTTGGTGAATCTTACCTAGAGCTCTGATACCATGTAAAATAGCAAAGATAATATTATTGATTGTGTTTTTTTGTTATTACATAATGAAGATTGACTATGTATTTATACTAAATACATAGCTTAATAAGTAAGCAATGCAAACCCTAAAACATAATGGACCCAAACCCACAATTAGGTTTGGGCCGAATAAGTCAACCGTCAACGGTCAACAGTCAACGGTCAACGGTCAAACTAACATAACTTAGCTATCTAATACTCCCCCGCAGTTTGAACGGCAGACTTTCGAACGGACAAACTGGAACATATGTTGAAAGCCGCTTCTTCTTTTCTTCTATCATCTTCATCTTCTTTGTTGTTTCTTTTAGCGGAAGCATAATTGTATTTCGCGGCATAGTGGTTCATTGCTTGCGGCTTCCTCCTTTGCGTGACGATTTTTTTTACGTCATGGCTTGCTTTGCCTTTAGGTGGGAGCGACAAATTTGCAACCAACTATTTTTGAAAACTACAATGATCTCCGTTTGTAAAACGTAGAGTAAGAGACAAAAGATTGATGGCTATATCAATATAATATGGGATGTGTTAGGACGGCTAGGGTTTAGGGTTTATGCATTGAATACGAAAAATGAAATCCTAATTAAAACAATAAAGCTAAAATAGCGGAATCCCTCCGGATCATCGGCGAGTAGCCAATGACCGGAGGATAACAAATTTTGTTGGTGAATCTTACCTAGAGCTCAGATACCATATTAGAATATGATAATTCACTATTGAGGCTAATTGATTTGCTTGTCTTCAATTGATAACAACTATCCTATATATAGGATATAAGAGAACATTCTAGAATCGTTACCATGGGCTTGAGCCCAATACAAATTAATGACTAATAAATACTAATGAATGTCTTGACTTGACTTGGATGATGATTATTGACTCTTGACTTTTATTGTTGAACGTTGACTTGATTTATACAAGGCTAATAATCGGTCATTATCACCGTCCTTTATCCTTACTGATAATCTGCATCATGGACCTCTTTAGTTTCGATCGTCAGTATCATCACCATTTGTTTGTAACAGTTACGAGTACTATTCTTTCATGTTCAAGGTGTGTAAAATTACACAAATAACCCACCCTGCACCATATTGTTTCAAGCATTTAAAACATTATATTATTTACGAAATTGCCATACATTTAGGAGCCATTGATCAAGTCAAAGTCAAATAATCCAATGACTAAAATGTTGTCCTACACTTTTTAGTTTAAAATGTTATTTTACTTGAACGCGTCAGCTTAATTATTCTTATCAAACATTTGAAAGTGAGATATACGATGATGTTGACTTGTATAATGTTACATTATATCTTCTTGCGAGCATCTCCAATGCAAAACGACACAGTTTAATGCAATCTAGAGTTGTACGTTTGTGACCCTGTCAATTATTTTAAAGTTATTAGGTATCGAAAATGTTTTCGCGGGTATTTTTTTATCTGAATAAATCGATACTTTTGTATTATTTTTTCCCCTATTTTATGCCAACAATTAAAAAAAAAACCATTTGGGCCGGCCCAAAGTGGAAACCCAATAAACTCGCCCAAAGTGAAAGCCAAAAAAAATAGGTACTGTAGCAAGGGGGAAGAAACGACAGCGTTTCAACCCCCTATAGTATATGTATATAATTATCAACTAGCGGTTAGCATTTTGCATAAGCTTGTTTGAAAATAAGTAACGAAGCATTCTTACTTTTTCTAAACGCTTCAAATCAAAATGTTATACTTCTAGTACCATTTACGAACAACTAGCGTATCCACTTATTAATTATGACTATACAACTATATTATCAAACACTTTATCAAAACAAACAACTATTGTTTTATTGTTACTGCTTCTTGCTACCGCTATCTTCGTCAAACATACTTTGAATGATTGCTTTTAATATATAAAGTAGAGGTATATATGTTATGGTAATTTGATTGGATATGTTAGAAGTGATCGACATGTAATATGATAAGTTGTTTCATATTGGGAAAATGAAATAGCTTCATTGGTTTAAAAAAAATGACAAGCTGATTGCATTTTTTTATTGAAGTTAAAAAGATTATCGTTAGGAAATATCTAAACATAGTAATTCAATAGTTGTGTTCACTACCCTACAAAACAGCACATGGTCGACTCTTTACTAATTGTCATGTCATCACTATTATTTAGGAAATTTCCGATACCTTATCTTACTATTTTTGTTGTTGCCTTTACAGGTGCAGGAATGTGATATTTTTATTTAATTTCAACCCTTGTTGTTCTAAAATAGTATAATTTCACCCCCTTTGAGTATCTAGTATTTTAATTCTAATCCCTTGTTGTTGTCCCCTCCAACATCAAGTTGTTGCTTTTTGTTAGATACATTGTTCTTTTTTTCAAAACAGATCTTTTAAGCTCAAAATTTAAGTTTTTTTGGTAACCATGGTTTTCGACCCTTTGACCAATTAATCTACATAGTTTGAACCCACAGCCACACAGACTTAAACCAGATGAAGCCCTCCCATTTTATGAGGTTAGCGTGGCCACTTCAAGATTGTTTGCACCTAACATGAATTGAACTTGAGACCTCACACATTTTAAAGTAATAGTCACAAGCTCTTTTGCCACTACGCCACCCTTGAGTGTGTTAGGAGTATTTCTTATATTATAAAGTTACATCACGTTTTTAACTCAATTTACTGTTGCTGAAAAATCCAATTCATGTTTGAACGATAATTCAACTTTATTAGTTAACACGTAAGTTGATCAAGTAATCACTAAATGGTATCTAACGATGATTTAGCAATTTAGCAATTTGGGAACTGCTCCAATCTTATCACTCCCTCACCGTAAATATCTAGTTAACCGTTGAAGAATGGTTTTTGAAGAAATATCCCATGTGTTCAATCTCAGCTCTTGACTAAAATGCACTGAAACATGTGCATATTGTCCGGGCTATGTCTTTGGAGAAGGGTTAGTCGGCATCAAAAAGAGATGCACGGAGTCAAGGTTTCCCATCAATTTAAACATTTCGTAGGATAATCACTTGTATTAAGATATATATTGTATATATCTTAAGTAACAAAGAAAAGTATAATCTTTAATAGTAAAACAAAATCCTTCTAGTAAAACCGTTAGGCGGTTTGATATTTTCATAGTCATAAAAATGGGTCCTAGAAAGACAAAGAAATAAAAAAAATTCCAATATGAAGATAACACATATAAAAATGTCAAAAGTTAGTGGTAAACCTAAGTATCTTTTACAAAAAAAAAATCAAACTTCAGGGGGTCTAACTGAAAATATTTTGAGCTCAAAGTCTATATAAACCAACCAATTTGACCAATTCTCAAAATCATTCCACACACACAACAAACAACCTTAAACACATTGATTTCACAAGATATTGATCATGAACAAACACCTTTCCTCGTACCTTACATTATGTTTTCTTGTTCTGGTTTACGTGACCGAAATCGGCGAAGCCACTAGTCGAAAATTGAAAGACGAAATATCGCTATCGACTCAAAAGAATGAACAACCGTATCGAACTGGTTACCATTTTCAACCTCCAAGTAACTGGATGAACGGTATAATTTTTTTTATATTATAAAGAGTAACGACATTTTTATTAAATTTGCCAAGTGCTTTTATTTTGTTAAGTTTCTAATTTATTTCATATGTTTCCGTGATATGAATGGTTGATGGTTGAAATTATGCAGATCCCAATGGTGAGTTTTGTATTATTATATCGATTTCTTTGTTCCTATTGGTTAATAATTTCTTTCTTGTAATCATGATAATGATATTACTAAATGAGGAATAAAAACAAGACTTTCGTAGAATACAATTAACATGGCAACAAGATTAGTAAACTACTGTATTATTTAATTAAAAATGTTTTCAAACAACAGATTTCTTCCTAATGAAACTTTTTTCCTTTTTTTTTTTTTTTTTTTTTAATTCGGTTATTTTTTAGTGAAAATTTACAACCAGGAACGAAAATATATCTATCGAGTTTCTCAGGAATTCCATAGGTTCGTAGTGTTTGCGAAATATTATTAGCAAAAAGAAGTCAAATGATTTGTGTAAATTCCTTATTTGGTTAGTTTGTTATATGGATTGGATAAAATCTTGTTAAAAAAAGAAGTTTTGTATTATTTGTTAAAGCACCATATATTTATTAGTAGTAAGTATCAATCAAAACTCTTTTATTTTGAACACAAAAGCTAATAAAATCCCTTACAATCACATGAGATTACGTCATATTATCACATCAGATTACGTCATATTCATGTCGTCTTATGTTACGCAGGACCTATGTTATACAAAGGAGTATATCATTTTTTCTACCAATACAATCCGATTGCCGCGACTTTTGGTGACATCATCATATGGGGCCACGCCGTGTCATACGACTTAGTCAACTGGATCCATCTCGACCCAGCGATATACCCGACTCAGGAAGCCGATATAAGCAGTAGTTGGTCCGGGTCGGCCACATTCCTACCCGGTAATATACCTGCTATGATATATACCGGGTCAGATTCAAAGGCCCGTCAGGTCCAAAACCTGCGTGGCAAAAAAAGTATCATGTGTGTCTGACCCATTTTACGTGAATGGGTCAAAATATAATGGTAACGCCAATTTTACCCAACCCGAAAAGGGGGTCCAAAGACGATTGTTTTTCGTGACCCGAGCTCTGCGTGGCTCGGTCCGGACGGCGTCTGGCGCTTTGTGGTTGGTGCGGACCGCGATAATAACGGGAAGGCGTTTCTATACCAAAGTACGGATTTTAAAAAATGGGAAAGATATGAACAACCACTAGCTTCGGCTGACGGAACGGGGACTTGGGAATGTCCCGATTTTTTCCCCGTTCCGTTAAATAGTACTAATGGGCTCGATACTTCTGCTTATTCGGGTAGTAGTTGTGATGATGTGATGAAGCGGCTTTGGTAAGGGCACGGATTGGGTATAATATTGGGCTATAGTCCGGACCCCCCTCCGAGAACTTTTTGCCCACAAAATGGGTTTTTAAGTTCAACTGAAAAAATTTCTTTAATTTGAGGTATGATTATGGACGTTTTACGCGTCTTCTAATCGTTCTTCGATGACGCCAAAAAAACGAAGGGTTTTGTGGGGTCTTGGGTTCCTGAATGTGATCACACTGAGGGATGATATTGCAAAAAGGGATGGGGCAGGGCTTCAGGTACTAATCTGTTTACTTTTTTTTTAAGCTGTTTTGGCGTAAACATCAAGTTATTTAGGCACACTTATTGTATATGTACTGATGTTGTTTTATTTTGTGTCTTGCAGTCGTTTCCAAGGACGCTATGGATCGATAGAAGTGGAAAACAGCTAATCCAATGGCCCGTCCAGGAAATTGAGCTACCTTCGTGTGGGTAAACGACAGTTCACGCTACAAAACAAGAACCTTAAAACCGGGTTCTGTCCTTGGAAATCGTGGCTATTACTGCTTCTCAGCGTTCGTACACTAGTGCTATTTATAAACTTTGTACTTATCGTGCAAGGTTAAAAAGTGTCACGGTTTGAACCATTTTTTTGTGTTTTTGTTTGATTTATGTAGAGCGGAATGTGACAATTCGTTTTCAAAATTGGAGGATTTTGAAAGAGGGCCGAGGTGTGTTAGATACGACTTCAGTTGATCCACAAGCACTTTGTACCGAAAGAGGTGCATCAAGCAAGGGTGCCTTCGGGCCTTTTGGTTTGTTGGCTATGGCGTCCAAGGACTTGGAAGAACAGACCGCGATTTTCTTTAGAGTGTTCCAAAACCAAATGGATCGATACTCTGTCTCATGTTTGTGTAGTGATAACTTTAGCAGGTTTTGGTTGTGATAAATCCATATGATTTACCCTTTTGGTAATATATGACGAGAAAGTCGTGATAACCAAACTTTCTAATTTATTAAGCTGATCATTTCTTTGTTTTTGTCAAATAGGTCTACTGTTAGGAGCAACATCGACACAGCAAGTTTTGGTGCGTTTGTTGACATAGATCCTCAGTACAATGAAATCTCTCTCAGACAGAAACTTGGTACGGGCAAAAATGCTTCTCGCTAACAAACTTTATGTAAATACTACTGTTTTCATCCATCGTTATTTTTTTACCCCTTGTTTATTCCTAAATTTTAACCAGATTGATCACTCATCATTGTGAGACTTCGGGAAGCAGAGGGAAAAACAATGTATCACAAGCCGAACTCTTACCCAAAATTTGTCAACATTGGAACGTACGCTCATCTGTATGCTTTTAACAACGGGACTCAAAGCGTCAAGATTTCACAAATGAGTGCTTGGAGTATGAAGAACGCCGAGTTTGTTATGGACCAGACCGTAAAAAGTTCAGCTTAAGTTAATAGAAGGCTCGATTGTTATATAGTATACTACGAGATCGAAGCATTGGATGCCTATTGAAGAGCGTTGTTTAGTAGCTCTTCTGTAAAGGTCATTCTTTGTTGCTTGTATCCATAGCTTGTAAAATTTTTTGGAGATTGTTGCCATTTTTTAGGCATTTAGAGGTCATTAAGATAAGTTAAGATGTAACAAACTATTGTTTCATTAATATAATTTCAATATTTGAGTAAATTTAGTGTTTAAACCTAATCTTTAAGTTGAAAATGAATATGAATTTGAGATTTTAAGACTAACATGGTGTATGTAAAATAAAGTTTGCAATCTCTACAGAGAAACATACAAGCTTTTTCGTGTTCATGTTATTTAAATAAGATGAGTCTTTCTATTTGTAATTTTCGGGAGGTATCTAAAATGTTTAGTTTTGTTTATTTCTAGATTTCTATTTGTAATTTTCGGCACCTAGCGCCTTGCTAGCAGCTTTTTAACGAAATTCTGCCGTTGAAAAAAAAAAATAAGATGAGTTTTTAACTCACTTAATTAACCGAACGTTAAATAAATATTTCATGAACCGCGCGATAAAATATTCGATTATATGAGCAAGATTTTATGTCTGTTTATTTAAATGAACAAAAGTTTTGTTCATTCATTTATGTTCGTTAACGTCCGAGTATACGTTTGCTAAATTTTGTTTATATTCATTTATGTGTTTACGGTCTTTTATCGTATATTTTTATTATATAATTTAAAAATCTGTATACTTAAACAACTGTACACACATAAAACACAATATTTTGTGTATATATATTTTTTTCTTCATATGTTCATTTATGTTTGTTTGTTTACCGTTCATTTGATCTCTTAGTGAACAAACACAAACAAACACGATCAATCTCATTTTTTAGATAAACGAACATGAACAAAAAAATTTGTTCGTTTAAACGTCCGTGTCTGTTTATTTGTTCGATTAAAATTAAATGAACGGATATAAGCAAAACTTCATTCGTGTTGGTTCGATTTATTTACGGCCCTACTCAAACTTATGCTGTCTAATGAGGAAGTTTGTTATCTTTCAAAATTGATAAGAAGATCACATGACATTTGTTTAACTCACATTTAAAGACTCTTTTAACCAACATTCAAAAGAGATTCATTGGCCTAACAATTGGGTCCACTAAGATTTTGAAAAGATTATAATGTCCAAATGATGACACAAGCACAAGTGGGCTTAAAATATTTTAGGAAGTTACATGTTTTGGATAAGTTAAACAGTCGTTAATATATGGTTAAGATGAATAATAATAAATTCCTTTATTTGACCGGATTTGACTTTGAAGATTTTGAAATCCACTTGTTAAAATTTTAGATATCGATGGTGACTTTAAAAGTATTTATGTGAAAAATAAAACGTTTAGGTAACTTTATCCCCAACTTAACTATATATAAAGCAACTACAAAAGACGACTTAGTTGTAAAAATAAGAGTCTATTATAGTGAAGATCAAGGGTTCGAATGTAACAGAAAGAAAATTAATCTTTTTGTGTCCACATAGATTCGCCTGCGTCGGCTCCGAACAATTTAAAAGAGTAGTCACCTTTTGATTTGTCGGGTTGCAATGTAAGAGTCAAAAACACTGATAAGGCCAAAAAGGGAAGAAAAAAAACTATATAAAGCAACCAATATCATTAGATGGACTTTTTTTCAAGATTTTCAAATTATTTTAGCTTCAATCTACAAATGAAAACGTGACATATTCATAAGTTAAAAGTATTTACATGGCTTTTGTAAGTTAGACTTTCGACGTTCGAAGATTCATTTTTGTTTAAAAATTTATATCTTACGATCATTGACAGAACAAGGGTGAGTCACATGAGCCCTGACACCCTGAGTTCTTACACTGTAATGTTAATTCTTGTAAAAAAAACTTTAAATCTTCATAAATATACTTTGTCCACAAAAAAATGTGTATATAATCACCCAAGTACATTGCCATATTAGTCACTCTTTAAAATGTATAATACATATGTATGTCAAATCAAAGTTTATAAAAGACCTTGTGTAATTTGGTAATGACATCTCAACAGATGTTAACCAACGCCCATTTAATCAAACCATAGTATATATGACATAGACAATCTATACGACCTCATGTTTGTGGCTTCTTCGTGCCTTTTTTGTGTAATTTTAACCATGCCCTTTAAGTTTTTGGTTATAAGCTTATATTTGAAATTACATGAGTGAGCTTTGCGGAACAGAAAAGTAGACCAACAGATATTGTTAATTGTTTGCAAATAAGAAGGTTCCCATCAATTCATCTTAGAATTTGCTCATCATTATTATCTAATTGTTCTAATTCTATGCTGATAATAATTATAATTAATGGTGTTTTGGTCATCATTATTATCAATGCAGCATGTTTTGGAAAAACAATTATGAAGTGTCGAAGTATTACTATTATGTGATGCCACTGGTGCTAAGGTGTATCATTGAAGTGTCGAAGTATTACTATTATGTGTATAGTGAGTGCTTAAAGCTAATTCCTCACAAGAAGTTCTCTTTTTGCAAATATCAGCAGTTAAATTTCTCGGGTGCACGTGCAGTTTTTGGGAATGCAATTGGGATTGCTCCTAAAGATAAGGTATAGACAGAAACTTTAAGTTATTAACAATTTTACTGACTTTTTCAGTATGTTCTTGGTCTGACATCTTTTTTAAATACTTCAAATTACAAATTTTCAAGAAGTATATTAAGATCGAGCTGCAGCTTGGTAACATGGACCATTGTAGGAAGCTATACGAAGAGTATTTGGAGTGGTCACCTGAGAATTTCTACGCATGGAGCAAGTACGCTGAATTGGAAAGATCTTTAATGGAGACTAAGCGTGCCAGACCCATTTTTGAGCTTGCAATTGCGCAACCTGCATTAGACATGCCATAATTATTTGTTAGTTGATATATTTTGGCCCATTGTGATTAGGCTTTAGCCCGTTTATATTATTTCTAGATCCTTTCATTATTGCTTATATATTGTAATCCCTTTATTGAATAATACAAGGAATTTACCAATCTAACATTATTGTGGAAGTTAAATACTTCTTTTTATAACCTTAGTCGTGTTTAAGGTGTCATTTGTATTGTCAGTTTTTATATCTGATAGTTGTAGTCAGAGTTTCAGATTTTGCATCTCTGTTTCTATTGGCCAGCTTATGTAAATGTTTGGAATCTGTCATAACTGTTGTGATTAATAAGACTTTTCGGTTAGGAACGTTAAGTTTCTAAAAAGGAATCTGTCATCACCATCTGTTACTCGGCAATCTGAAATTTTCAGTATGATGTTTGGTTTCTTGATTTATTTATTTATATTCTTATGATTCATAAGAGCTAAAAAAGTTCTGTTGTATGAGAAAGTGATTGTTGATCATTTCATGACTGTTGTGATTGATAAGTCTTTTCGGATGGGAACGTTATGCCACAGGTACCAAAGGTGTGGGACAAGCTTTTAGTGTCGATAATCTATGTGGAAACAGGAAAAACAATTGCAAGATCAACTAAAGCCTTAGTGCGAAATAGGACTTGCCAATGGACAGAAACACTATCCGAGTCTATCTGGATTTCACACTACTACATCACATAAAATGGATCATGCCTGAGCAATTGAGTGTGATTTTCCTTTTACCCTCTATTACATCACATACGAGTGTTTGAGTGAATTATATTTTTCTTCTTCGTGAGGTGCTTAGTCATGTTATTGCAGCTTGAGAATCATTGGGTATTGTCAAACATCTCTGTTTTCGCATATTAAAAAATCCAAAAATATTTTCATAATTCAATGTTTGTTTTGTAAAGCTTATTTCTTTCTTTTTTTTTGCTTGAGGACAAGCAAACCCTTAAGTGTGGGGGGGGGGGGTGTTTGCGCCTTTTGTGCTTATTTATTCAAAAACCAAAAAATATTTTCGATATTTTCACTCATTAAAAAATTTTTTAAAAAGATAATATAAAAATTAAAAAAATTAAAAACATGAAAAGCATAAAAAATATAAAAATTTAAATATATATAAAAATTTCCTTGTCTTGTCATGTAGGAATTTTATTTCTGAATTTCTTTTCTTAGATTTGCTTGAGGGCAAGCAAAGTTTAAGTGTGGGGGGATTTGATAACGCCTAAATTATACATGTTTCCGGTGGCGTTATTTATATATATCTAATCATTTCTCGTGAGCTTTTGGTACTTTTTAGAATAAAACATGTACAGGTTCACTAGAAGACATCTCGAGATCATAAGAAACAAAGCTCAGGTGTTTACGCATATTGGAAATCAATATACAAGAAAAGAATAAAGCCTCAAGCTAAAAAGTCTCCAAGTGCGCCGCACTTATCAGAAGTGCGCCGCACTTCCTCTCAAAGCATGCCAAGTCCGCCGCACTTATCAATTGTCCGCCACACTTCTCCCCAAAGTCAGAAGTAATTAAAGCTCAGCCAAACAAGTGCATTAATGACCCAAGTACGCCACACAAAATATATTGTACGCCGCACTTCCTATCCAGCTATGAAGAATTAAATACTAGTGCATTAACTCCCTAAGTGCGCTGCACATTTTCAGAAGTGCGCCGCACTTTTACCCGTTTATAGCCTATAAATAGAGGGCGAATTTCACCCATTTGGGATATATATCATCACACACACAATCTATAAATCACTTTAGAGATGAGGAAGGAGTGGTGAAGATCTTAGGATCCAATGATCCAAACACCCCTTCTCACCACCATGTTCTCGCCATGCTACCACCACTCTCTACCATGCTACCATCACTAATCCACCACCATTTCCACACCTCAAACACTATATTTCCATAATCTAAACACATCATACCAAGAGGATTAGACGATTCACAACAAATCTATAATTTCTTTACTATATTAAACTCGTTACCAAACACACCATTTGGCGATGTGTTCTTAATTTCTAGCAGGTTTGTGACAGCCCCGTGGGTTATATTAGATGGTTCGGATGTTGGTTGTTTGTAGGAGCAATTGGTTATTAGTTTGGTACTTTGTTCTTTTATGTTGAATATGTGAAACATGAATAATATTTGGATGATTTTGCTATGATTTATGAATATGAATGTTTATGAGTTCGATGTTATCTTTGCTTAGATCCTTGTTTATCCTTTTATTGATTGTTGCAACTATCATAGGCCGAAAGGGCTAGTTGTAATGGTTGGTTTTGCATCATCTGTCTATAATGATTCAATATCATACTTGTGAGAATTGTGTGGTAAATTGGTAAACAAACTAAGTGGAGTAATGTTTAAGACCCTTCCTTATGTTGACCGACCGGGTTGAGAGGAATTCATTTGTATGCATATTTGATATAAACCATTCTTAATGCGCTCGTGATGATGTTGTCTATAGGCCAAAAGGATTCTACGTTATCATTGGTAGATATGCTTGTTATTATGATTACCCGTCATATATGACTTGTATGATTTGTTTATATAAAGTCTTGCTCTATCTCTATCTATTATGTTATGTGGATCATGCTTTGTTTCTCGCTTGCTTTACACACGTTTAGCTATTTGATCCGTGACAATCAATTAGCTTTGTTACTTGATAAACAATCTGTGAATTGCTACAAATCATGTGGATCGACCTGGACTTACCTTAGACTATATTACACTCGAATAGGGTATACTTGCCCGAATGTTGTGTTTTTACTCGTTCGTTTGGTATTTCTAGTTATTATAAATTTAAAGCTTGTAAAAACACGCGTCAAAGAGAAACAAATCACAAAACGCAAACAAAAGACACCCACCCCCATCGTCATCAACCAAGAAGACCAGATAGACATTATCATCCAACTCATAACAGTGACTTATGCTAACAAGGCATAGGAAGGATTCCGAAAACTACCGGAATGGAGCAGGATGAGTAGCATGAAAGTCACATACTTCCGCACTAAATTTAGTCGGTGTGGGATGGGGGTCGTTTTTCAGTGTTTTATTATTGTGACACGGAACGGAAAGAGGAAAAGCAGAGGAATCAACCCAAAAAAAGCTATCATTCCAATGTTTTAGCGAATCTAACGGCTCGGTATAACAAACCTGGGCAGTGTCGGAGCGTTTGCTAAAGGACATCCAACCTTTATTTTTAGAATTAATGTAAAACTTACGAAAATTCCCTACAGTCAGAACAAAACCATGAATGCGGCATAGGATCTCGAAATGAGAAACCTTATCGGCCGCAATAACAAACAACTCTGACAGATTGATTTGGAAATACTCAAGTATATCTACAGGAAACTGAGAAAGTAGGATCCGGTAATTGGCAAAATCGAAAAATCGAGTATAAACACCGATTTTGCCGGTGGGACTATTACAAATCCTATGATTACGACCAGGTAATTCAGGGTGAACAGTAGGAGGAATATGAAATTCTCACGTAAAGCATCTAAAGCTGGTTGAGTTAAGATGGATCTCATGTCATCAATAGTACCCATTGTGGAAAAGAAGAGTTAAAGCCTAACCTGGTAATCTAAGAATCTTCAAGCAGTTACTGGCGTGGGAAAACGAATAAAAAGCTTGAAATTTTTTAACAATGGCGACAATAGTGAAAGAGAAGAAAAAGCAACAGTGAAAATCAAGGGGGTATTTATACCCTTGGTATATTTAATTCGAGCCCGGCCAAGATGTACACACGTGGATCTCACTAAACAAATCAACGGGCAGGATTAAAAGTAAAGAAATGGTGATGACAGTAAGATAACTGACTACGAGTCATGTCAGTCAGAAAATGAAGGGTCAAGGGAAAGACACGTCATACAAACCCTACCTACCCGGCTTATGAAGAGTCACGGAAACACCAACAATTACGGAAGAAGGAAGAAGCACAGCAAGGAACCTAAGTCTAGTAATATATACCGCACGCAACATAACGCCGCACGCAGTAAAAATACTAGACTAGGGGGACTTGATGACGTATAGTAGGCATAGCAGGCCTCTAGGCCTGGGCCATACTATTACATTAAGACTTGGGCCCAACCAAGAAGATAACATAACATTACGGGCCGGTATTAAGCCCAAAGTTATATTGGCCACGGCCCAGATACAATAAAGCGGACACGGACTGACCACATGACGCTTCCGTAAAGCATCAGCGGATTAACTAATGTCCGCGGAAGTTAATCCGCATCCGTGGTCACGATAACCGTGGACCCTTGCCCGACAAGGGTCCCACTCCGGTCACTACGATAATAGGCGAAATACTAAGAAACCCTAATACTAGACTCGCCTATAAATAAGAATCCTCTGACACTCCAAAAGGTACAATTTCTCACTCCTCCTAATACACACACATACCTCTAACAACATGATTTCTTACTCTCACGCCGGAGTCTAATCGTGGGGTCCGTCCTTACGGTAAGGCTAATGGTTTACCTTCATTTGTGCAGAAAATCATTCAAACTACTTTGTTTAGTACAAAATCTAGCCCGAAGACAGCTTGCTGATCCAGTCCAACAAGCGATCTAAGTCCATCTCATTTCAAGTCACACGTTTTGTACTAACATATATATTTTATGCCAGATATTTACTTGCAACGGCCATTATGATTAGAGAAAGCTATTCGTGATTCAGTAACTACCTAGAATTTATACTTTTATGAATGTTGTTTTTTGCCAGAAAATAAATGTATGTTAACGAAATCGTCAAATAGACACATGTTTTGTATGTCGGTATCCTTGAATTATAGTTCGTTTATATTGTATTTGCATAAAATTTGATAATGATTTAAATTTTTGTTTTTTTCATATAAAATTCGAGAAAAGCAATGGAATTAAAAGATATGAAAATGTGAAAAAAAGACATGTACTCACAAATCACAAGCTAAGAGTAAGATTTTTGAAAACTAAATATGTCTTGCACATACTTGTTGAGATTAGATGTATTATAATAATTATAAATATACTCATTTTAGGCGTTAAATATACTCATTTTAGGCGTTAAACGACGCCGTATTTTCGTTGGGCTCCCGCAATATTATTTTTTGGGCCTGCCTGTTTTTTTTTTTTTTTTTATTAATACTTCTTCGCCTTTTCTTAGAGATAATTCTCCGTCTCACCGGCTCTCTCTCTCTCTCTACTGTCATAATTCATCAGCAGACATACACAATTTGCAGTGTGGGTTTTAAAACTTTAATGGATTATGGTGTAAACGCGAAACTCATTCCGAATTGTAAGTTTATAAGCCCTATCAGTTTTTGTGTTTTTCCTATTTGTAAAAAAATATTTGGGGGTTTTTGAAATTTTAGTGTGGGTTTAAAATTGATGTCGATTACTTCATGGGTTTGATGTTTTAGTTCGTAGTTGTTACCTTTATATGGTTTTTTAAGTTTAATGTGTGGCCATAAGTACTCTGTTGGTGATTTCTTTGGTTTAGATATATGAGAAATGCGGTTACTTTGACACATGAAAAGGCGTCGTTTAGATGTGTATGAAGTTTTAAGTTAGCCGGATTCTAACATGAAAATGATAAAAACATGGATTTTTGTATGTAGCTACCTTGGTAAGTTAATGTATGAGTTGTTTTCTTGCCGCCTCGACCAGAGTTAATCAACCTCAATGCTAACTATGGTTTTTACCTTTTTTATATTTTAGGAAGCATTCACGTATTTCATAAATGGCATTTAATGGCAAACTTGCTGCCATGGCTTTCGGTAAGGCATACCATACTTTTGTTATGTAGGTTTTGGGATAAATAAAAGTAGCGCAAAAAAGTAACGTTTTATCCTTTTTTGCAGGCAAGTGAACCACATATGCTTTTGTATTATTTGTGGCTTTATTAGTTGCAATATCACTCTTTCAATGTGATGCTTTCTTGAAGTCTGCTTACATGATGCTTTCTTGATGTCTACTTAGATGATAATTAATTGGTGGGTTTCTCTTAATGCCTATTACAACGGCTATTTACTAACAATTAGTGTAGCTTACACTAGTAGCTATATACCGCAGTCAGTATGTCCATATCCGGGTTGTCATTGGCTGCAACAGTCATGTCCCTAAGGTGCTTCACAATATATTCCCAAAATATAACATATTTTTCAAAAAAAGATATAGAAACTAATAAAATTGATATTCATTGCAGTTACTCTATTATTGCACCCAGATGTCCGATACGGATTTAAGGCGAATAGCACAACAAGTATTTAATTTTCCAGCGCACTGGGTGATGCTGCTTTTAAATATGCCGGTGGAGAAGGCCAGTGACAGACCCTGCCCAAGAAGGCGAGACTTCTTTGTTGTCGGAAGAGTTGCAGAGTCCGTTGGGTAAACTACATTTGTCCATTTGTCAAGCGAGGCCACATCTTCCCAACGAGGAAGACCTCATCATCCGGCTTCACCGCCTCCATGGTAATAGGTAATGTAATACTCTTCAAAGGGTGTTTGGGATTGCCTTTAAAAATAATATCTGACTATTGTGTTTTGTCACAATACGTAATTACAATACTGATTAGTATACGAGGTGAGTAATTTGAATTTCAGAACTGCAATCTTAAACACCCTCTTAGATCAATACTTTTTTTCTATATTAGTCTCAACTATGGTCCAACATTGACATATGCTCATTATTAGGTGGTCATGCTCATTATTAGGTGGTCATTAATAGCTGGAATGATTCATGGGCGTTACAAGTTATGGACACGAAAAGATTTGCCAGGTGTGGACATGAAAATGAGTCGCAATGACCCTACTCTATTATGTCGTGCATTCAAGAAGCACACAATATATATGTTCAGGTAAAGGTGCACATGCATTTCTTCTACATCCTTTCGCGACACATATTTAGAAAATATTGCATTTACTTTGGTAGTGGTGCTTATAGTTTTTATACGTGCACTGAACTTTAATTGGGTCACAATGATTACTTTTTTTGCAGATTGAATTTGGCCTTGAATTTATGCGCAGGGTCGAATAATTTATAATTCTCAAATAACTATTTACTATGATTAATATAATCAACAGTGGCTTTTCTTTAATTAATATTTGTCGAGCTTAGGTGATATACTTGAACGGACTTTTATATGAGTTGGTGAGTTAACACATTGATCGGTTAATTAAACTTTGTATACAAATTGGTGATCAAAACTGAGTGCATCGACTTTCCACAACAAATGAATTTCATGCTTGATAGCTGTTTAGCTTCTTTTTTTCATTTTTGGTTGATTATTGCGACTATTGCAGTAATGCAATATGATGTTACATTTTCACTTTTTTTCCTCTGTGCTGAAATCGCAGTTTCACATACTCATACCACGACGTCAATCGCAGAGCTCCTTCTACGTGTTCGAGATGAACGTAATCTACCTGAAGAGTGCACGTAACGAATCAACCTAGGCATTTTTTTGTCTTTATATAAGCTAGCTAGGTTGCCATTTTTATCAAGTCAACATGTGTACCACCACCACCACCTTATATATAGCAGCTTCCTTATAAACAACTTTCTGTTATTCCAAGATTTTTTTTGTTAACATTTTTATTCGACTTCGTCGACGAAAAGAAGTGACTTTTTATAGTTCTTTAGTGGTTTATAAGTACTCGGTTTGAAAAATGGTCGCAAATGGTGATGAAAGCAGTGATTTTTTTGTGGATGCCATTGTCTGTATTGTGGTGTGGTTTTCCATTTAATATATTATCTTTCAAAAAAAAACCAATGATTTTTATTTGAATGCTTATAAGAAGCTTGCACCGGTATATATCATTTGTCGCATGAAACGTCGTCGTTTCGACGATGGGCCGAAAACAGGCCCAAAATGGAAAAAGAAAACAATTTTGCCGGCCCAAATTAGAGATAAAAAAGAAAATTTACAAAACCGACTCTCAACTTTTAACTATTTACGACTTTTTTATATAATAAACTTTATTTATCAAATATATAACACATATCTATCGATTCATTCGGATCAAAAATTACATGCAGAAAAATCTTCGAATTGCGAACAAAACGAGCCCGATATTGAAATGCTTCTGACATACGCACGATTTTATAAAAAATGTTGAAGTTTAATATAAATAGAAAAAAAATATTTACAAAACGTACCATCAACTTTTAACTATTTATGACTTTTTAATATAATAAACTTTATTTATCAAATATATAACACATATCTACCGATTCATTCAGTTAAAAAAACCCGCGGAAAGATCTTCGCATTGCGAACAAAATGAGCCCAATAATGCACACGCTTATGACAAACGTACATTTTATAAAAAAATGATAATGTGATAAATATATATTATGTATTAATATATATACTAAAGAATATATATATATATCTATATATATATATATATATAAAGTATAAATATAATATATATATATTATAAATAGTAAGTATATGATAAAATATATATCAATAATATCAATAATGGCAAACAACTAATCATCTCATAAAGCCATGTCATAAATCCATGTGCAAGCCATGTCATCACAATTTTGTTTGGATTTTATTTTTTTTATATAAATTTCGTTTTTATTTTTCAAAATAAATTTTATCATCCCATAAAGCCATGTCATAAATTCATGTGCAAGCCATGTCATCACAATTTTGTTTGGATTTTAATTTTTTTTATATAAATTTCGTTTATATTTTTCTAAATAAATTTTGTTTTTATAAAAAAAATTGTCATTCAATAGATTCGAACCTAATCCCTCTGTGATATTAACAAACCCTCTAACCACTAGACTAATCTTTTTTTTTGAATTATTTGTTCCAAGTTAAAATATATAAGCTCATGCAAATTCATTTAAGATAATTACAACTTTGTGAATAACCTAATTACACACAAGAGGATGGTTATATTGGATACCCTCCATTCTTTGGATACTGGGGGACTGATCCAAGCCTTCCATCTAAAACCCATCTATGACTGAGATTAAAACTCACTTATTAAACAAAAAAAAGAAAATTAATAAAAAAAGCGTAAATAAAAGATAGCGATGGAATATTATGGTCATATTCAACGTCTCACCCACCACACCTCCAATCACTCACACCCCGACTTTTTAAGATCCTATCTACTCTCTTCTCTTCTCTCTCTCTCTCTCTCTCTCTCTCTCTCTCTCTCTCTCTCTCTCTCTCTCTCTCTCTCTCTCTCTCTCTCTCTCATCTAACACACACTAAAAACACACACAAACAAATCAGATCTGAATCAATAATCACGAACATCTAATTAATCGATCATCTCATTCGTAAATCGATTATCTCCTTCTTCAGTTCATTAACATCAGGTAAAGTTCATCCGATCTGTTTTTATATATCTTTTTTTAGCTTATTTGATGTGAATAAGCTTATAATTCAGCTTATCCTTTTTTAGCTTATTTGATGTGAATTTATCTACGAATTTAGTTTTGATGTGAATAAGATGATCGCTTTTTTTAGCTTATGAATTTATCCTTTTTTTAGCTTATTTGATATGATTAAGCATATGAATTTATCATCATCTGAATTTATATTATAAATTCAGCTTATTTACGAATTATGTGAATTTATCGTGTTGAATGATAAGCTAGCTTATTAGGTGATTGATGTGAATAGGCTAATGAATTATCATCATCTGAATTGATTATGCTGAATTATAAGCTAACTTATTAGCTTATTTTTATGAATTATCAGGTTTTATGGCTTAATCTACGCTGAACAGATATAGTATGACCTGTTAGTGAAAAATCATATATGATAAGTTGCCTGAAAAAACTGTAAAAACTTATGTACTATATCATATATGATATAAGCTAGGTTTTAAGCATTTATACTATATCATATATGATAATGTGCTTGAAAATAAAATACAAGCAGTTTGTGATCTCCTGGTGAGTACTAAAAAGTTAGTTTTGTGTATAATATCATATATGATAATCTGCTTGAAAGTCAACTTCTTTAACACTATAATATATCATATATGATAATGTGCTTGAAACTAAAATACAAGCAAGTCTGTCATCTCCTGGTGAGTAATTAAAAGTTAGTTGTGTGTATAATATCATATATGATAATCTACTTGAAAGTCAACTTCTAAACACTTTAATATATCATATATGATAATGTGCCTGAAATAAAATCAAATCTTTTTATTTGTGTAGAAAAAGCTGTTTTCAAGGCATTTTGAAGAATTCAATCATCTCAATGCCAGAGAAGTGAACATTAAGAAACAACAATCATCAGACCAAAGTGAGCTACAAAAGACAATGCAACGGAGTGTGGGGTTTTTTTGATGATGCATATGGAAATCTATAACGGAGAGATTGCCAAGAACGGAGTGTAGGGTTTGCAAAGACGCACACGGAAAAAATGTGATCTCCATTTATTTTCTATAGACGATTTTGTAAACCATCTGAAACTAGTACAATGACTTGCGGATTTGATTTTGAATATTATGTCTATTTTGTTTAAGTTTTATGCACACATTCATAATCACTCGTAAAAATAACATTAGAACAGGAACACATGTTATCATTGTTTAAACATCAAGTATGATAGCTGATAAATCAGTGATGATCATGTTAAATCATATGTGATTTATGAAAGAAATCACATATGATACTTTGTTACAAAATTATAAAATACAAATATCACATATGATAATTCAAATGTAAAAGAAACTGATGTAAAATCATATATGATTTCCAAGAATATCACATATGATATATAATAGAATCACATTCATGTAAGATAAAAAACAACAAAATTCAAGTGAAAAAAAAATTATAACACTTGTTCATATAACAATCAAACATAAAAGAGTACTTTTCAAACAACAATTTCTTCTTAAACAACAACTTAATGTTGAACAACAACTTGTTCTTGATCTTCAAACCTCTTAGGGCACCTCCTCTTGTTGTTATCAAAACTTCCACATAATGAACAAGCATTCATGTTCTTCAAATGAAACTCCACGAAACTCCATTTGACCAGGTACACTGCCCGTTAGAGTGATGTTAGGTATAGTCGACATAAAATAAATAGTAAAACTTGATAAATAAAATAACACATACATGACGACACATCAAGTTTTTAGCGCCGCTGTCGGGGAGTGAAGTTGTTTAATTCTTATTTATTAGTGTTTTAGTTTAGTTTAAATTGCATATTTGTGTGCTTGTTTGCGTGTTTAATTTCCTGCATTGTATATTTTGCATATTGTGTGTTTGTGTGCATTGTTACAGCCTGCTGTAACATTCTGAGTTGAATGATCAATGCGTCGTATTTATCTTCTTGAATACGGCGTATTAGTACATTTAACCTTTTTCTTCGCAGCAAATTAATTACAGGTAATGGACAACCCCAACATCACCATGGAAGAGTACATCCAGCTTATGGCTGATAATGCTCGAGGGGGTGATCAGACGTTTAATTGGGAAACTGCTACGCACGGTAAGGTATATTGTGAAGATCTTGATTCTTTCATAGATTTTGAAACAGATTTCCCAGTTATCGTCTACAATGATGCACCGACATCAAATCAAAATGTTTCTTCCGAACCAACTGTAAGTATTTACAATGCAATTAAATCTAACATTGATTTTCACATATCATTTTCCAATTTCGAGGATGAGGATTATACTTTTATATATAACAAGGATTCCTCTTCTTATAAATTATTTCCTGTCAATGATTTAAAGCTGGAACCGGTAAATGACTATGTTGAAATCAATATTGAATCATGTTCGGAGAACATTGATGTCAAACCAATGGATAGTGTTATTTGCATAAGCAAAGACATCACTCTCGTTGAGTTTGATAAAAACTTTGAGACAAATCATGACATACATCGTAAATTTTTCAAAATACAAGGTTTTTTCTCAATGATCAAAGTCGTGATTCAAAAACGTTTTAACAAAGGAATGCCATTAATTTTTGTTATTAAAAATTTATATGTGCCATTTGACATCCCGTTCGACCCTAAGTTGTTTTATAAGGATGGGACTAAATTGGGGCAAGTCTAACTTAAAGACTTTTTTGTAAACAAAAGTGCTTGCCGGGAGACAACTTGGAATGTAATTTTCAATTTCTTATCGAGTCTGTCTTCCCAGACTGTCTATACGGCGTATCTAAACCCCATGGATACGGCGTATTGACTATCTGGACGTTATCCAATCTTTATTTTCAGCACAGTCTATACGACGTATTCATTAAATGAATATTGCGTATACAGGTATCAATACGACGTATCCTGGGGTATGGATACGACGTGTCGACTTCCTGTACAGTTTTAGGTTATTATTTCGAGTCTAACCAAATGAATACACCGGAGATGGAGTTTCACTTGTTTTCTTATGCTTAATACAGGACCTTCTGAACGAAACGACAACATTGGTGGAGTATTGATGTTCGCTAAAATACACATCTTTTATAACCTAGAAAACACTATTATTCGGACTAGAAATGCTAAAATATGCTTTATTATATTGTAAATATGTTTGTTTGATATTTTTTATGTCTTGCAGGTAAAAGGATTGAAATTGGAGCAAAAACGGGTAATTACGGTTTCATCGCGATCAATAGTGCTTAATATCCAAAACCAAGACGAAGTCGTGAATATTTCTCGAGCATGCCATTGAAAAGAGAACTGAATTTTGAGTCCAACGGTGTTTTCATTGCTTATTGGGCCGGCCCGTAACCCACTTAATGAGCCGGACCAGCCCAAACAATCCAAACCCATTATCTAAAGCCCAAAATGAAATTTATAAAATCTAAATGTTAAGTGGAAATGACATCATGGTCACATGAGGTTTAAATAAATCAAGAAGTGTCACGTGATGGCGCATTTGATTTTGGGAGGACAAGTAGAAGTTGTACACGTGGCTTGGCATGAATATATATCTTTCATTTCATTTCAAAACTTGCAAGAGAAATCGGATGGTTTGTATTAATGCGTACTAGGTACGCAGCTCAAAAAGGACACGTGTCATTCATCAGTTGGTTCTGCACGTCATTGATCCGAGGTGACGGATAAAGGAGCAAATGATTGGCTAAAAATCATCTTATGATTGGGAGAAAGTTACAAAACACCCCCTGGACCTCCTATGTATACATCACGCTCCTTTCATTTTTGGGTGGAGAGGAACTTAGTTTTATTATTTTTAGTTTCAAGTTTTTTTAGCTTATTTAGTTTTAGATTTAGCTTATTTTCATTTTCCAGCTTATTGTTAAACTATTGTTCATCATTTTATTTCAGTAATTGTAACAAGATCTGGTCGAGTTTAATGAAGTTAATGTTTTGTTTTCAAATTGCTTATTTCTTTTTAATTCCTTTATAGAGCTTATTTTTTTTGTTTCGTGTTTCACTTTCTGAGCTTATTCAGATCTGAATAAGTTTTGTTATAGCTTATTTCAGATTCATTCAGATTATATGTTTGCAAGATATTCGGTTGTGCTTATTTGCTAAATAAGTTTGCGATCTATGGTTTAATGCTCATTTAGTTTTATGACTTCTTATTTTTAATGTTTTTCGTAGCTTATCGCATCGGTTTAATAATAATTTGATTTAAATTTCACCTAGAGTGGTAGATCTCGTTTAAGATTTGATGTTTATAAAATGCTTATTAATCTAGTTTTGTCATTTGGTCTTGTTTAAGCTTAATGAATCTCTTTGAGTTGCAGCGATAAAAGCTAATTTGTAATTGACTTTCATGCTTATTAAGTTGATTGGGATCTCTGTCTTGCTTAATTAATTTTAGGCTTATTAAGTAGCTTATTTGTATTGAGTGCAAATTAACTGTAATCTAGAATTACTTTAGAAACTTGTTACTAGAATTCGGCCTAACTTTATGTGATCCATTATCTTGGCTGCATTTGGTTTATAGAATTGTAATTGGGCTATGATTTAAGTATTAGGTTTTAGTTAATTAGAAATGGGCTTTGTCAAGATTTGTTTAGGGTAAAGGCTTGATTGTTTCGTGTTGACAGATTGGTGCTACTTTTGTATTATCTATAATTCGATATTAACTGTTTTCATATAACAACATTTTATGTTTTGTGATAAAAGTAATTAGTAGATAAAGTTGACACATTTATTTGCTAATTAGTGAAGTAGAAGCTTTTTAAGTGATAAGCTTATTTGTTTATTAAGTTTGTAAGATCGGGTGGTTTTATATCATTGCGGTTCTTCATTTCGGGTTCTATTTTCTAATCTCTTTTCAATACTTAGAATAGTTTTATTTTATCGTTCCATAATATATTTGCGTATTTGATTTTTGCCATGCTTAGTGTAGATTTATTTTTGTCGTTAAATGCTATGTTTGTTAAATTGAATTTCGTTATGAGTAGTGAGTAAATAACTTGTGTTTGCTAAGTGATTAGTGATTTGGAATTTAAGTGCGGTTTTAAAAAGGTTTAAAAAATTAATAGTCAATTTACATACCGTCATTTACTTTTAATGCAATTTAAATACTTGTCATTTATTTTAAAAAGCATTTTACTTTACTTGTCATTTAATTTCTTGAAACTTGTTTTCTAAGGATTTTAATTCGTTAAACCTAAGCCCGCACTTAAGGAACATTTCACGTCACTTAGCAAGCATATTTGTCATTTATATCTTTTAGATCAATTTTAGTATAACCTTGTAGTTTTAAATCTTAGAATTAATATTAGTTTAATTTTTAGTTTAAAAAATAGTTTAAAACCAAAACCAAATTTTTTTATGACAATCAAGCTCGATTTACAACTTGAACGTAGATTTCCATTCACCTCTCGCCGAGGAGAACGATACCCGTGTTGATTACTTATTATTCTTTCTTAAGAATAATTTGTATGATACTTTGCTTACGTATATGTATATGTATTTTCTATAAATATATATAATATATTTGAGGGTTTATTTGATAAACGCGTTTGAAAAACGACAAACATCAAAATGGCGCCGCTGCCGAGGAGAGGTGTCACGATTTTTACGGGATTGTTCGTGTTCGAGCCTTGAAGATCATTTCTTTAGAAAGTTTATTTTCGTTCTTATAAAAAATATAAAAATCCAAAAATATTTTTCTTCCTTATTTTTATTTTTCCTTTTCTTTTATAAATATTAAAAAATACCAAAAATATTTTTCTTTCTTATTTTTATTTCTTTTCTTATGTATTATTTCAAAATCTAAAAATATTCTCCTTTACCCTCTTATCCGTTTAATTCTTTCTTCTTATCCTCTATATTGTTTAATTCTTATAACATCATTCAACCAACGCGAGTGTGGGGGGTGTGGACAACCATGTGATGGCTTCTATTGTTATCTATGTACGTACCAACAGTGTGGTGTTAATCTTCTAGATGGAACTTGTTTAAATTGTACTTATGGCGATGGAAAGCCAGTCACTTGTTGTGGGTGTGAAGGCCCGTTAAAAGGTGGATTTTGTTCGTTTTGCGCTTCGAGAAATGAAAATTCATTCGCTTATGATTCAAATTCGAATTATTTCAATAATGATCAAAATTTTTCCGACTACACTCCACAACCCCAGTATGAGACATACTTGTGCAAGTTATGTGGAAACAATTCTCATTATGGCTATGATTGTCCACTACGATTCCCGCTTGTCTATGAGCAGGAATCGTGTTACAATCAAAACTATAATGATAATTATTATTCACATAATTCACCAAGTTTTCTTTGTTGTGATAATTGCGGGGGTCCTCACGAGACTTTCCGGTGTCAACTGATGAACCAAAATTTTTATACTAATTCTTCCGATTTTGACCAAATTCAACCCCCGCAGTATTACGACATGCATCAACCTCCTAAGGAAAGCGTTAAAGAATTTGAAGAGCAACTAAAAACTATAGTGATATCCGCTTTGGAAGGAAAGTTTCAACCTCCTCAAGAAACGAGTGTGGAAATTTTGCAAGCCAAAGATGACCTAATGAAATCGATGCAAACCTTTTTTAAGAAGTTTAATCGTATATCTTTTGGAGAAACACCAAAGATTTTATTACTAGCTTGGGAGAAATATTTTGAAATTCAGCATGCTAAATCGGAGGATATACAAGATTTACTTCATAAACTTCTTGAAGATTTGAAAATTATAAGTGAGGAGTTAGCAGAATTTATTAATTCTTCGAGTTGGAATTGTCCTACTTTCTACGACGTTGATGATGATGAGTATACTATTATATATAGATCGTCTAAAGCAATCACACCCGACTTATCAATCGAGGAGCCTACTTCTAGTGATGACAAGTCACTATCCGATGAGGACGTTTCGGAAGATGTTGAAATTTACTCTAACCCTCTTTTTGAATTTGACGACGAATATATCTCTAGAGACGTAAATCCTCTTTTGAGGAGTTGTTAGAGGAACATCGAGTTGCAAGGTTTCTTATGATTCCAACCATGATGAGTCCGACTTCCCTAACACACCTCTTTCTGATTCTAAGAGGATGGGATTTTCACTCCAAGTGACGACAATGAGCTTTTACTTCACCATGATCCGTCTATAAGCATTATTTCCATTCTCGAGGGATTCATCGATGAACCGCCTCTCGAAGAGAATGATGATTTATTTGATCTGGAACCAAAAGAAAATGATTGGAGGAAGATTTTGTACGATGCTCCAATTGATGATTTGATTACCAAGGACAAAGTTTTCGACCCAAGGATTATGAGAAAAATTTTTCTCCGACATTTGTGAAGTTAACCTTTGAGGATCGCCATTATCTTCCCATGACATTTGTTATCCAAATATTTCTTCCTTATCTCACTTATTCGGTGGATTCTCCTTTTCTTTTCTCCTCCGGGAGTGAGGACACCATTTTTGACCCTGACATCTACGCTTTTCATTTTTCTTCTCTTAAGTCAGTAGCATATGAAAATCCGATGGTGATTTTTCCATTCTTCTGTTTCTGCCCCAAGGACAAAGGAATTCGGGGAGAGTCAAGCTAGAGACTCGCACAAAAACAAGCGCTTCTCGGGAGGCAACCCGTGACTTTCTTCTTTCCTATTTCTTGAATTAATAAGTGAGAGTGTATTTATAGCCTAATGTGGGGGGGGGGGGGGGCGTGCTTCTTTCCATGATATGTGGTATTCTTTTTGCAGGATTCCTTAAGATCATGAAAGACCCTGCGCTGTTTTCAATCCGCCAATCATCCGTCCTCGATCTATCTTTTTTTGGAATCCTGATCATGTATTTATATTGTTTCCCCTTTCACACTTGGAATTTTTTGCATTTGCCTTTTTCATTCCTAAGTGTGGGGGTAAAACCCGATATTTTTGAACATTGAGGTCAATGTTCCATTCTAAGTGTTGGGGGGTTTCTATCGAAATGTGATCTTACTTGTGCCTTGCTATGTCCCTCGCAACCCCGTTTTGGCCAAAATTTTAAATATTTAAGTCTTAATATCTAGTTTATTGTTCATATCTAAAAAAAATTAAAAAATAATTATAATAAAAAAAATTGTGTAGAAAAATGTTGAAAAATATGAAAGTAGTTGATAAAAAAAATAAGTGTTTTGACACGAATGTAGGCTTTCCGTTGGTGAGAACGAAAAGTAAATTTTGACCCTGCGGTTTTATATCTTAGCTTTCTCCTTAACTGTAAATAGATTGATTTTGCTAATCTTTTATACAAGGAGCTATAAAACGCAAGTCTTGCTTTAAAAAAGTCAAGATTTTGCAAGTTCCCATAATTGATTTTAAATATGCGAAGATCAATTTATCAGAGTTGAGATTGTTGCCGGTCTATGTGACTTGTTAAAGTGCCGATCTTAATTCATTAGGCTAAGTATTCACGAGTTTCTTTATTAGAAATTTTAAATTGTGAAGAACAAGAGATGATAGAGTTATATATAAGTTAGATGTTAAGCGTGGAGTAGTTGCATCTTGGTATGTGCTTAATTACACATACCTTTTACCTTTAAAAACGAGCTAAAATAACCAAAAACGGACTTAAAATGCCAAATATATGCTTGTTTTGCTAATTGTATTGTGCAGGAACGGATAACTAAGAAAAGGACGAAAAACAAAGCCAAAACGACAAAACCGGACTCGGAATGGAAAAGACTGTGAAAGACAAAGCCAAATCGAAGCCGAAAAGTCAATCAAGTCAAAAAGTCAACAGAAAAGTCAACTGGTCAAAGTCAAAGTCAACCCCGACAAATCCAAAAGTCAACAATTGAAGAAATATAAGTTTGAGGGCTTAAATTGCCAATCCCTAAAACTTATATTTAATGAAGAAAAGAGAAAAGTAAAGACAAGGGCTGATTTTGCAAACTACTCAAAGTAACAAGTGGGGGGCAAAACTGCCAAGTCCCCATACTTGTAATACACCAAGGACGAGTTTTGCAAAGAGTGTTATAACTCTTGGGGACTTGTTTTGCCAAGTCCCCAAAAGTATAACAAAACAAGGACCATAGATGCAATGTTACTTAACACCTTGGAGGACTAACTTTGCCAATTTCCCAAACCAACACCCTGTCACCCCTAACCTTTTCATACCAAATTTTCCCGCCCAAATTTCCCCCCAACTAACTCACGGGTTAACACCCCTTCTTTTACCCTGCACTTCAAAAAAATCCCTGGGTAAACCTATCCCCCCTCCTCCACTAAAACCCTAATCCCATTTGGCAATCCCACAAATCCCCAAGGCTTAGTGGACGGTTTTAGATGATTTTTTGGTTTGCTCTCACCAAACAAACACAAGAAACACACAACAAAGAAGCTTCCTAGCTTATAAAAGAAGAAGAAGACAGAGGTTCAAAAGTAGTTAGTTGTTTTTGTTTTTAATTTTCAGTTTTGTATTTTCTCTCAATTTTAAGCATTTCTTTCAAGTATTTTTGTAATTCAGCTTTA
>BQNB010068985.1:0-33654 GCA_026074375.1 Tanacetum coccineum
TAACACTTCCGTTGAGAATGTTATATTTTGGTATTTTTACCAATTGGTGATTTTTATTTCTTTAATTAAAAAGGAAGATTTTTTTTATTTTTCTTTCTTTTACTTATACTAAAAAGAAAAGGAAATTTTTTTTGTACTTTTTATATTTTATGAATTTTTTTTGGATTTTTGAATTTTAAAACAAGAATTAAACTTTCTAAATCGAAAGGATCTTCAAACCAAATCAACAAACACAAAACTTAGGAATCGTAAACACTAATCCCCGGCAGCGGCTCCAAAAACTGATTGTTTGTTTTACACACGTAAAAATATATATAAAATATACTATCTTAAAAGAGTAATTAAGAAAATTACCATGTTTCCCTTGATAAAATTCACTCTCAAAAATATATAATATAATATATAATACGTATATTAAACCGGGTAAGTATGATCACCCGGGTCGTTTCCCCAACGACTAGTGAAATTGAAACCACGTTTATGCTTCGGGATCTGTCTTTGAATGATAGCAAAGATATTTTGGATAAGCTATTACCACTAATTAAGAAGCAACAAATAATGACAATTAAGCAAATAAACTAATTTTAATTCCTAAAAATGTAAACTAAAATTTCACTAAATTAAGAAAAAAAATGCCGAAAAAAATAAAAGCCCTAATTTTTATCTTTTTATAAAAGTTTAATTAAACTAATTAAAACTTAACCCTAACTATTAATTAAAACTTAATAAACTAATTAAAAACTAACTTAGGGACTAACTGTGTAAAAGACTTAAGGACTAACGGGCTAAAACATTTAACGGGCAAGGATTAACTGGAAAACAACTAAAACAGAAAAATTACAAGAATGGTCCCTGAGGACTTACCCCGACAACAAACTAAGTCCAATTATAAGCTCAAATTCTAAAAGTGCTTATCACTAAAAACTTAAAAGAGCAAAGTTGTAAAGGAAGCTAGGGGGATCAAAATTAATAAAGGCTACTTGGGCTGAAACTCACAAATAAGCTCGAAAAAGAGCTTATCTTTAAGCTGTTACAGAAACTAAGGGTTTGGGCTATGTTTTACTAAAACAGCGATTATGAGCTCAAATAAAGCTTAAATCTAAAAAGGAAAAGTGATTTAGAAAGCTTATGATGTGCTTATACTATGAATGCAAAGAAATCTAAGCTAGAAGTACTTTTAAACAACTAAAATTGAGCATGAACTAAGCAAACTCAGGAAATAAGCAAAGTGACACAAAATCCAAATAAGCTAAAAACCTTAATAAGCTACACTAGACTTTAAAACTTTATGGACTTATCAAACTACTTATTATCTATCTAAATAAGCTATAAAATCTAGTCTTTTAAGCTAAATTAACAAATTAAAATCCTAAAGTTTCTAAGTACTGTTTTTAGCTTTTTTTTTTAACTTTTTGACAGCAAAACTAAGCTATGACAATAAGCTAGAAAACAAAATTAAAGACTTAAACTATATTAAAACTCAAGTCCTACAAAGTTTGATAAGCTAAATCCAAAAATTACTGTTCTAAATTAAACTAAGAACACAGCAGTACTAACTGAGGTTAGTACTGCTAGTGTAAAAGTTCAGCAGTACTTTCAAGTGAAAGTACTGCTGATGCAATTTGACTTTTAAGAACAAAATTAAGCTATGAAATAAGCTAGAAAATGAAAACTAAAGCTAAATTCATAATAAGCTATAACTAAACTTAATACTACTGAATTTGACAAGCTAAAATCTAAGCTAACAGTACTAACTTATGGTTAGTACTGGTAGTGTAAAGGTTCAGCAGTACTAACTGATGTTAATACTGCTAGTGTAAATCAAGAGTGCAGTAGACCAAACACCCATTTTAGATTATGACAGATTTGAGAAAAACATTTTAAGAGAAATCTAATGAACAAATACTAAATACCAGATAAAAACTAGCTTAAAACAAACTTAGCAATCATGATTAAACAACTGAATAAGTAAAATTCTAAGATCTTAACTAATTAAGCTAATATTTTTGGATTTTATGAGTTTTTATGACAGAAATTAGTAACTAATGATCTATAACTATTTAAGCAAAAACAGACTAGAACATATAACTAATAAGCACTAGAAGAGATATTTAAACACTAATAAGCAAAGAGAATAAGTAAATAAGCATTATTAAGCATATAAACTATAACTAAGCAATTAAAATTAGAATTAAAGAAGAATGAAAAGAGAAGCTTACTTGATCCTTTAGCTAAACAAAAGGAACCAATAAAGGCAGCTACAAGCTCTCTAGCTTATGAATAAGCTAGAGTATAAGTCCTTGGGATCTCTTCCAAGTTAAGATCCCCTTCCAAAAGCTCAAATTTAGTAAGATCCATAATAGATTTAACTGATTTAAGGTTTAGATAAGATTAATACTGAATTCAAACAGCTCTATTTCAGCTTATAGACTGAAAGAGCTTAATATGAGCTTATTAGCTTATTGAGACAACTTAGCTTATTAAGAGAGCTTATGACTTTAAATGAGAGCTTAGAATAAAACATTAAAAACTGAATTTCATTAATTAAGAAGTGAGGTACAATACTTGAAAAGGGAAATTACATTTAAGAAAATTACGAATTTAAGCTAAAAATTAATAAAAACTAGAAATTGACTAAAAAAAAACTAGATGGTGTGTGTGTGAGAAGTGAGGTCTTTTTATAGTGCCAAGCTGAAGCTTCTAGGACCTCTAGCCCTGCTCTCCAATCTTCAATCTCTGCCATTCATTTAATCAATCATTTGAGATCCTTTTGTGGCCGTTTGATCAAAATGTGGACACCTGAGGATTGCCAGGCTGGCATTCTTTGATGTGACGTTTGTGTTAGTTTTGTGAGTGATTTAGCACAAAAACCCACATAAACTTGTGCTTCTTTAATTGTTGACGTGGCTCTTCTTTAATGAATCCTTTGATAAAGACTGATTTGACCCTGGGTTTGTGATGTAGACCTCTTGAATTGACTTAATCACCCTCTAATTTTGATTTGCCCCTTGTTTTACCATGGGGGTGAAATGAAGAAGACGGATGAATAGTAAAAGGGGTTCCCGCTCCTTTTTCGACAGTTAAAACTGTTGGAGTTTGGGAAGTTAACACATTTGGCCCCTCTCTTTCATTTCCTCTTTTTAAGTTATAAAGAACTTTCGAAGATAGCAAGATTGGTCCTTGTAGATGAAAATTGGCTAAGGCTTTGGGCTTTTGGAGCTTCGGCTTTGTACTCTTCTGATTCTCGTGTCCGGGTTTGCTTGCTTTTGATTGTTTTCTTGTGATTTTTGACTTATCCGTACCTGCACACACAAAACACAAATACAAGCATATTTTTGCCATTTTTGGTCTGTTTTGGGTTTAATTGGGTTATTTTAGGTATAAATGGATATGTGTATTTTACACTTATCATCAGCAATCATCTTTGTGATTCTAGACAGCAAATGTATTGACTCGATTTCTGCCTAAGTGTAAGGAGGGCTTCTTTCTTTTCACCATTTATCTTAACTTTTCTTTTTAATTCTTCAACCCTTTCAGCGCTTACCGAGACTTCATAACTAGTACCTTGTTGGGTTTGTTCCAGTACTAGCTCCATCTCAGTCGGCACTTTTCCCTTAATCTCACTTTACTCCTTTTTTCATACCTAAGGACTTCTACACTATCTAGTGGAATATCTCTGGGTAGATCCCTCCGGTTCTAGCTGGATCATGGGAATGGATACCTAAACTTAACCACCTTATAACTCCAATACAGTAATTTAAATAGCCGGTTTTTGGTACTTCCACATTTCAGCCATCACTTAACCATTTGCTCTCCCTTCATATGTGCATCGATTAATCGAAAAGTTTAGCACATATATGAAAAGCGTACATTTGAGATCATAAAAATTACATTATTAGCCATATATTTTAATCATATTTTCTCCCCTTATAAAAAATGTCAAATCTTTTGATATTTTGGATATCAATTGATTTAAATATTCATGGTTTCGGGGAAAAAATATCCAATTATTAACAAGCTAATAATTGGAACATCTTAATGCTCCCCCTCAAGTTATGAGAGAATTATATGGTGTTTGAGTATGTTAATTTGAAAAAATTTGAATTTACTAAGAAATTCTTAAAAATTCATACTCAAACACTATATATGCCTACTTTTAAGTCTACACTACATATATACATATTCACAAGTTTTTAGAATATACGAAATTGACCGTATGATGACGAAACTTAATATGACAAAGTCAGATCTGTTCGTTGAAGTAGCCTGGGATGTCAGTCCAGTATTCACTTCAACAACAATCTTTTTGAGACTCCTCATCAACCTTCTTTCTTCAAATGCTTGTCAATTCCCTATGATCATGATTTAGCTCTGTTTATTCCCCATGTACTCCATCTTCTCTTTGGCAGGTACTCCATTCGGATATTCTTTGTTATGTCATCCAGCGAAGTTCGAAGCCTAGTTAATGTCCTGTCACTGAACTTGTAAAGTTCGTCTGATCGCATCAACCTGTTTCTCCCATTGTTGTCGACGTAAATGAATCCTTAAGAGTCTTGATATGGAGTGTATGGGTCTCTTTTCCTAATGTCGGATTTGGTAGTTTCTGGCTTGGTGACGTTGATCTTCTTTTGGTAACTTTCGACTCCGAGTTGAAGATCTTCGACTCGCTTCTGAATAACCAAGCTTCTAGTGAAAATTCTTAATGCTATTGCGAAGTCAGAAACGTCATCGCCAGAGAGATTTGTAAGCTGATTCTGAACAACAAGGAGAAGCATGTTGTTAGCCTCAATTTATTGAGTCGAACAAGGAAGTTCGGTCACTCTACGATGGAGCTTCGGTCTTTAATTAGTTAATGTTGTAATAGGATAATATCGGGAATCGAGCTCGATAGATAATCTAATATTGTATATGTTTTGGGTTTAATCCCAAGCAAAAATAAATTTCTTCCATATCAGATGGAATGCAAGCGCACAAAGGAAATTGTGCGGCGTACTTGGTGAGTTAATGCAAATTTGACTGTCTTTAACTTGAAGGTAAGTGCGGCGCACAAAAGGCAAGTGCGGCGCACATTTGGCACATAAAGCTTGATTGTTGATCTTCTCTTGAATGATGTGTTCTTCAACGTGTAAGTATTTGATTTTGATGGGGGGGGGGGGGGGGGGGGGGGGGGGGGGGGGGGGTATCTAACCTCGGGATGTCTTACAAGTAAACTTGCAAAGGCAATTTTAAAGCTATTAAGTATCGAAAGATCATATGAAATGATGAAAATATATACAAATAAACTCCATAGAAAAACATGTATAATTTGGAGGCGTTATCAAGAAAAGACAAAAAAAAAAGAAAATAAAAAGAAAATGGGGCGGGGGGTCATCCTATAAGATTCGATAGTCGCCTATTCGACAACTCCGTTCTGCTGAGGAGTGGCGAGCAACAATGTTATGATGCGAGATGCCAACATTTCATAAAATTTACGAAGTGTCTGATTGACAAATTTGGTTCCATTATCTGTTCGAACATTAGCGACGGTGGCATTCAAACGAACTTGAATATTTTTGATGCATTTGATGATGGCCTCAGGAGCTTCATCTTTTGTTCCCAAAAGTCTGACCCAAGTAAATCTTAAGTAATCGTCGACAATCACTAAGATATACCTTTTCCCGTTAATACTCGCCACACGCATCAGGCCACACAAATCCATATGCAAAAGATATAGTTTCTCTTGGTTAGTGTCTTCAGCTTTTGGTTGATGGGAGGATTTCTTGCTTTTTCCTAATGCACATGCTGAACACAGATGATCTTTCTGAAATTTAAGTCTTGGAATGCCTCGTGCAAGACCATCTTTAGCTAGCTTGTTAAGATTACCAAAGTTGAGATGCGATAACCGACGGTGCCATAACCACTTTAGTATTTGACGCTTTGGATAGAAGACAGATCGGAGATATTTTAAGCATGTCATCAAGAGAAATTGTGTACAAATTTGTGTCTCGGGATCCAAAAAGTATATCAACACCTTCTAAATTATGAATAAAACAAGCGTTTTTCCGAAATGCAACTTCAAGATCCGCGTCGCAAAATATACCAAGAGAAAACAAGTTATGTCCAAGCCTCTCGACGTAGCATACTTTTGAGATAGTAACATTTCCCAGCTGATAGTCACCATACCCCATAATTCTTGCAATATGGTCGTTCCCGAATCTAACTGTACCCAAAAATTTACTAACAAAGTTCATGAGCTGAGAGCGATTCTCTGTCATATGTTTCGAACATCCGGAGTCCAGATACCAGAGAACAATCTGGACAACCTGTCATGACAAGAGAAGAAGAAGATGGAATATCTGTAGCATTGGATCCCCAAGTATGATTGGGTTTCGAGTGGTTAGCATTCTTAGATTCTACAATCTTAGCCTTTTTACTCGAACCTACATTTTTAACATTTTTGGGTTTCCTGCTATAGTCTTTAAGCTCTGGTTTTTGTGTTTCAACTAAGTGGGACGTGGTTTTCTTAGGAGACACTACGTTAGCTGAAGTGATCCTAGTTAAAGGGCACGAGTTATCAATAATAGTGAAAGTTCTGCCTGTTGGTTTCCACTTAAGTCCTACTTCAGTGAATACATGACCCGTAGGTTTCCAAATATTTTGTTTTTTATGTTTCTTAGCAGATTTAGCACGGCTATTCACATTTTCCACAAAATCAAGAAGACACATATAATTCTTACACGTAGCACAAATAAGTTCAGAATTCGCTTTTAACAGTGAATGCTTATCATCAACATCACAAATAGGTTCTGTTAGCCTCAAAATATTGAGCCGAACATGAAGTTCGTTCATTATGTATTTAAGTCTCGGTTATTTAATTAGTTAATGTTGTAATAGTATACCTATATAGAGAATCGGGCTCGATAGTTAATCTAATATTGTATATGTTTTCGGTTAATCCCAAGCAAAACCTGATACCCTGCCCGGGTCCTAGTTAAATAACCGGGGCGCGTCATTTAAACCGCGACGGTGTATATAAAACACTTCTATTTAGAAAAGAGTTAGTTGTTAAAAATAAAATCTTTTCCTTTTTCCTATTTTCTCTCATCTCTCTCTCTCTTCTTTCTCTCTCTACAAAAACAACTCACTCTCTTTATCTCTTTTCTAGTTTGATTCGTGGTTCGTTATATGAAGTGGAAGTGTGATACGGAATCCTACAATTGGTACCTAACAGGGGGGAGAGCAAAGTGTGGAGTGGTTCTGTGTGATTAGGGATTAATGTTGGTTAATTAACTCCGCGGATTTGATGTGCGTTAGGTAGGAAGTGTGGGGGTGGTTCAAGGGGGTCAATAAGACTACCCACTGTGTTGTTTGGGTGTTGTTGTTTGGTGGTTGAGGGGTTGGGTAGGGAGGGGTTAGTTGAGGGGGTGCGATACGACACATAATTATCTCTTATGTTTGAGAGTGCGAGACACAATTACATACATGGCTTTAGTCTGTTAGGGAGCCTATAGCTTGTTGTTTTCTTGTCCTACATATAAAGAATGTTGTATTGTTGCCATTCCATGAGTTACACAAGCCTCTAGTTCGAAATCTAGCTTAAAAGAGTGATTATAAGACGATTTTTGGTGAAAAAAATCGTATTTTTCTAGGTTGCGTTTTGACAAACTGGAAAAGTTCTTGTTGCGTTTTGACTTTCTTCTTGTTGCGTTTTGACTTTTTCTTGTTGCGTTTTGATTTTTTGTTGCGTTTTGATCATTGGTTGCGTTTTGATCTTGGTTGCGTTTTGCCTAATTTGAAGACCTATATTGCGTTTTGACTAGGAGAAACTCTGCCCAAATCAAGACTTCATTGCGTTTTGTCTCCAAGATTCATTGCGTTTTGACCAAATTTCATTGCGTTTTGACCAAATTTCATTGCGTTTTGACCAAATTTCATTGCGTTTTGGTGTCACTGCGTTTTGGTGTCATTGCCTTTTGGTGTCATTGTGTTTTGGTGTCACTACGTTTTGGTGTCACGGCGTTTTGGTGTCATTCCCTTTTGGTGTCATTGTTATTTGGTGTCACTCCAATCACTGCTCTAACTTTGACTGCGTTTTGGGTGTCACTGTGTTCACTGCGTTTTTTGGGTTAAAGAATAGCACTGGTGGCGATTTGCTAGAAATCTTGTGTGAAGAAATGGTTTTCATTAAAAACAGCCATAACTTTTGATCCGTAAGTCCGTTTCAGGCCCGTGACCTCTCAAATCGAAGAGAAAAATGAGACGGATTATGCTGTAACCACCCTTTAGCTGGTTACAGATTTTTCGAGGCCTAAAACCCTCGTTTACTATGAGTCATTGACATTTTTCATTTTTTTGGAATTTGTGTTAACTTTGTTTTTGCTCTAAGCTTACGGCCCCATCTGTATTTTTAGTTAGGCCCGTTTCAGTTTTTGGTGACCTATTTAATAAACAAACAGCTTTAACCCTACCAAAAAATTATTTGTTTTTTTTACACAATTAAATCATTAGCCGCTAATCCGAATCAAATCATTATCCACGGTTTCATTGATTAGTAAAATCCCGTTAACTATCGTTCTAATCATAGACTTGTAAAATCCCGTGAACACTAATTGTAAACGAAAACCACAACTTCAATCACCATCAACTATCTACTTCAGCACTAACAAAATTTTCACCACTTCATAATTCACGTAAAATGGAAACAAAGAATACTTCATCTTCCAGGGTATTCAGTGTTAGAGGAACCGAGAAGATACCAGAAACTTCAGATGCAAGCAAAGATTTTCAAGAAAACTCCTTGAACAAATTAAATGCACTTAAATCAACCACAATCAACTTCTTGAAAAACAGAGTATATTTGTATCACAAAGCTTTTGCACAACTCTTTTTGGTGATAGAGTCCCAAACCTTCAAGTTTCAGTTAATCTCAACACATGAATAACTTAGAAACACTTCTCAATGACAGAAACACTTCACAGAGATGATTCCAAAATCCCTCTAAGATGTGATCAAATTACACGTTTGAAAGCTCATTAACTCTGACTTGTTACAAGCCTCTCGAATTTTTCTAGAACTTTTCATCAGAACGCGAATTAAGAGAGAGAACTCAGAGAGTACACAAAAAATGACAGCTCAAACATTCTAGGGAAACAAAAGCAATCATCCAAACAGAACTCATTGAGCAATTATAATAAAAGGGCAAGTCATGAGCAAGAGCTTAAAGATGAAGTTGAAAAAGTTGCGTGAAAGACAGTTGGCAATATAACCAGTGCAAGGTTCAAGAGGTTCAATCATCGGTTACAAGTTCAGGAGATGAAACAAGCAGTGGGATTGTATCAGATGAAGAGATTGATAAACAGAAATTAGAAGCACATTCCAGTTACATGGCAAAGATTCAGGAGGTCTCACCTGACGAATCCAGTTCTACTAGTCAGCCATTAGAACAGGTACAAAACCATGATGAAAATGATGTGTTTTAGCTCAAATGTGAGACGACATTCTGACACCTGAATCCATTAACGACACATATGTTTTTGGAGAAGATGATAGCCATGTCATTCATAATTCAATCAATATATGTGACCTAATGATAATCAGGTTAATTCAAAAATGTGGCTGAATGTATTGATGGGCCAGTGCAGCGCTTAAAATGTAGTAGCAAATTATGATGGTTAAATAAGTAATTTTTCTTGATAATGTAGTTATACTTATTTTATAACTGTAACACAATTAAGAACATTAAAAATATGTGATTTAATAATATTTTAAAAATTGTTTTTAAATTATAAGTTAACATTTAATATAAATAATAATTAATTTTTTCAATAAATACTTAATTTTAAAATGATGTGAAGGGGGGGGGTTCTAATTATAATTGCTAATTTGACTCTTGATGCGGAGGAAAACAAAACATTATTAAGCAATTAAAGAAAGCAAACGCATCATTAACTCAAGAACTGAAGGAGTGCAAAACTAACCTTGATGAGACTAGTAGGGCTCTAGGGGAGGCTACTAGCAGTCGGGATAGTTGTCTGATTGCACTTCAGACCAAACAGACTGAGCTTGAGAAGTAACACGGCCTTAATAGACCGAACCGTGATATAAAAATACTTCAAACACAGTTAAATAAGACTCTAGACTGATTAGCTCGTAAGACTTTGACATACAAGAGGGTTTAAAAACTAAAACCTATTAAATTTTCAGTTGTCAATCAGAAACAGACTATGAGCTAGTCAAAAAGAGCTGTTAAACTAGGTCACAATATTGAGAGGTCAACTCAAAGAGAAAATTAAGTTATTTCGGATTTAAAGGTAAAGGAAGGAAAAGACATGACACGATGATTGAAATGGACCAAACAAATTAAGGTTTTTTAAATGAAATTCTTTAAAAACCAATCCTCAATCAGACCATCATCATTAGCACCCACATGCGCTAACGTAATAAGGTAATCAACCTTTGCTAATCAAAGTACCTCAAGTAACTCAATCTGAAAACCTCGTTTGTATGAGATCCCATAAGATACTTCGATCTTGCAAACAGATTATGCCCCAATGGGGAAGAGACAGTGACTCTTATAATGGAGAGTAATCAAAATTGGATAAAGACAAAGTGAAACCAAATTGATTAACATATCAAAACAGTCTTTATGAAACTTTTAAACCACCATCCAAAACCTATTTTTGATCGAGTTTGGAACGCCTAAAGAAGTATGAAAAGACAGTGAGGAGTAAAAACGTTTAAAACAAACAAAACCAAACATTGCCAAAAACGTGTCATTTCTACTCGTTTCTAAATCCATTAGTAAAAGTAGACAAGTTTATAACGAAATGACAAACAACTTCAATCATTTTAGAACAATTTGTGGACAAGCTTGTCTAATCCATACTATTATGCATTTCCTACCAACTGCTAAGAGTATAGGAATTTTGAACAAAACCTTATAAAATGCCTCTATCAGACAAACTATACTGGACAGTTCATTGTTTTGTTCATGAACTAAAAACAGAAATGCATGACGATTTGGAGTACGTTAAATCCCTTGAAAAAGAGATTGACGAACTTGAATCTGAAAAGGCAGATTTTTCAAACATATATGATCTACTTCTCGAAGAGTGTGTGTCTAAAGATGTTATATGTTTCATATTGCATTGTCTGTCTGATTAAATGCTTAATGCTGAATTACAATTCTTAAAGCTCATAAGGTCAAAGAATGTGAATATCTTTCACAAAAGCTTTCAAAACAAACTGAATCTGTTAACAAAGAAGTTCATAATAATTTGTTAAAAAGTTTTTCTAAACTTGAAAAACACTTGATTTCTCTTGAGCTTGCTTTACAACAATGTAAAGAACAAATGAAAAACAACTCAGTTTGCAAAGAAACCAGATTAAATGTATTTCGAAAAGAATGTGAACAATATCATGAAATACAGGATTTGAAAGCTCAAATGCAAGACAGAACATAGCCATAAGGGTTAAAGAAACTCATCGAGAACTGCAAGGGAAAGTCTCAACGGATTCCAAAACCATCAGTTTTAGGAAAACCGACTCCTTTTTCAAATTCTCCTGAAATGAGAAGTTTTCAAACGATACAGTCGGTTAATAAAACTAATGTGTCGGATGGTTCATCTAAACAAGTCACTCAATAGAATTTGTCTCAGAATAGAAAACAAGCGGAAAGACACATGAATACGCTTACACCAGGAATGTATAGAATTGCCACTAGCACAACACAAAACAGAGAACCTCAGATACCTCGTGCTTCTAGGAATACTAATCCTCACGTGTCTACATCTACAGGAGTAAATCACTCTACTAGTGTTAGCAGAACACCGCTTAAGAGCTATCAAGTTAAAGATAAGGTCGTGCCAAACAATAGTCAAGTAAAGTTTACAAAGAAGGAAGTAGAAGCCCACCATAGGATTTCTAGTATTTCTAAGAAAACAAAATATGTAACTACGTACAATGACAGTTCAAATTCCAGAACTTCAAATGTGAATGTTGTTTGTGCTGAATGTGGGAAATGTTTGTTTAATTCTAATCATGATGCTTGTGTTTCTAAATACTTGAATGACGTGAATGCTAGAACTAAGAAGCCTAAAAGAGTGCCTATTAGTGCTAGAAACCAAAGAGAAAAACGAACAAATCTGTTGCAACACCCCATAAGAAAATAGTTGCATCAGATACCACTATTCAGAAACCCAAGAGTTACTTTAAGGAGTTGTATGAGAATATAAATAAGGCATGAAAATGGTGGATAGAAAAGAAATGTCCATCGGAATACAAATGGACACAAACGACGCCTTCTAGCCCTAGTCTTAAATGGAAACCAACGGGTAGAATCTTTAGTAATGTTCATCTTAGGTGGATTCCCACAGGAAAGTTACTCAACTCTTGCACGGGCAAGGTTGAAAGTGAACCTACACATGGTTCAAATGTAGATATCCCTCATATTCATGCATGCAAACAAACTCTAGGTTTAAGTGCAGGTACATCATTCAATGGTCAAAAGCAACAAAGAATTGACTTAAATGCAGATGCACTATACAATGTAAAGCAGGAAAATCTCAGAGTGTGGTTGCTGAAAATGTTGATATCTAAGAAACCAGTGCCAGAATGGTTTCACAAAAGATGAGCTACATCAAATGGCGTCTGCTGAAAATAACACTTCAGGCCCCGTTCCTCAATGTTCTAATGACGTCTATCCACAACAGTTCAGGCTTCGTTCTTCATCATAAATGACGTTTGAACAACGCAGTTCAAGCCTCGTTCTTCATCAAATGACTTCTGATCATAACCGTTCAGAATTCGGAATTCACGACCACAGCAATGAACCGTCAAGTTCAAAGCCAGTTCCAAACGTTGTTCCTCAAGCAGACAAGAAAGCTACATCACGACAAGAGTTGGAATTACTATTCCACCATCACATAACAATGCTGAGGACAACATGTACATATTTTTCAAAAAGAAAAATACAACAATATAAAATTTCAAAAAGAAAAATACAACAATATAAAATTTCAAAAAGAAAAATACAAAAATATAAAATTTCAAAAAGAAAATACAAAATCAAAAAATCAGAAAATGTTTCAAAAAAAATATTCTTCTCGACATGTCTCTTGGAATCGATAACATTTACGTACCTAGAAATGTTGATTAATATCGACACGGGCGTGTAAATGAAGTTCGAACAGGAGTTTCAAATGCTTTCAAAACATGTCATTTCTAATTTTTCTTGATGGCTTATGTGCAAATATCAGTACGTAACCCGGACTTCAAATAAAGGAAAGTTTATCTATAAAGATAACTTATCCTAACAACGAGAAATTCAACTTTTCTCGGTCTTGAGCTGTTCTTACACTTATCCACACGAACGAGAAACTTAACGTTTCACTGTTACTGAGCTGTTTCTTTACAAGACAATCAATGTTTTTAAGCTAAGAAAAATAATAAGTAGTACTCATATCCAGTGCGCCTTACCTTAGAACATATGATTAGAGAAGTCCCTCTAACAATTTCGTGTTTTTTTGTCGTACAAAGTTGAAACCACAATTATTTTCAAGAATTTTCTCGACTTTACAATTCACACTTCTCTTTCACAATTTCGTGTCTTTCAACACTCCAACCCTCATCAATGTAAACAAAGAGATACAATTTTTCTTCAATTGTCCTATTTTTTGAGAGGGAGTTTTTTCACAAAACAAATTTTTAATGTTCTTGGATACATCAACACCGACAAGTTTCTTACATGCTATTCAAAACATTATCAATAATGTCGTTCCAAACCATTCATGGCTAGTCACATAAAATTTATCTCCACACGGAATTCTTCTATCAAGACATGTTTAAAATCACAAGGTATTTCAAAAACAAGTGTTTATTATTTTAACAATATGGGAGAGAAACAATGTGTATATTCTAACAACAATACTAGCCATCTCATTCGACACTCAATGCTTGTTGAACAGACCTCACAATACACAAACATAGAGGATTATATAGCGAATTCACGATCCCATATTATCACACCATTCAAACAACAACCTTTAAATTTCACGACGATTGCTAAAGTCATAAGTGGATAGGTTAGTGAATCATCCTATGATCGCAACAGAACCGAAGGATCTGCCCAAGGATAATCCAAAGCTAAGTAAATAGCATACCTATAGGAATGATTGGGCGATGATTGTTATATGGTAAGAATGCCAACAAAGATAGAGCTAACACTAGAACAAGTCACCATAAGGTGATAGTATACTGACGTCCTTATAAGACATTAAAGGCGTTGAAAGAATGGAAAAAGTAAATGTATTGATAAAAAGGGTGTAGACAAAGAAGCCCTCCACCCAATTTACATAATGCAGAAACTTGATCATAACTTATGCTGTCAGAATTCGACAAGTTGATTGCTGTACAACTAAGAAAATCTGAGAAATCATGGACACACATGATGCTAATGCCACAACCCTTCCCAGCCATTCGTTTTCTCTCAACAGAAACTGTCCTCTTTTCACGGAGATACACACTTATTATATTGACATCTCTCTCCGAGATTGTTTTGATAATCGTTAATAGGTGGCAGTCTTGCTCCAAGCCACCGAGTACAAAACCAAAAAGTCACTAATCGAGTCTAGAGCCCAGAGAGATACAATCTAAATACTTGTTAGGACACAATCATATATCAAAAACTTGCTGAACATCAATCAGTCACAATCTGTTTACAAAGATTCCTACGCAATATCCTTGTGATATTGCCTACGAACATCAGAGTGATACTTATTAGTCAATTCACAATGACAGATAGAAAATCCTGCTTATTAACCTCAAACAAGCTCTCAGTAGGTGACACTTCGAGATTCTCTATGAATCAAAACTTGTGACAAGCTAGATCGTCTATTTGTCCAGTTAAATGAAATTGATGTTTGATGAATATTTGATATAAAGCTTAAACTCCAATGTGTTACAAAAACTCTTTTACAAGTAATATGTCAATTGATTTTCAAATCAATATGGCTCGGTTTTTCAAGTTCTTTATATGCTTACGATCCTCATGAAAAGTACTATTTTTATAAAATGTAAAATATTCATTAACTGGTTCGAATGAACAGTAACCTTATTAAGTTTAATTAATTTGTTTTATACACTTTTAAACTTTATAAAGTTACCACAAGTCTTCTAATTTATAAATTAACATTCATGGTTTATAAATTATGTCCTCTACATTATGTCCATCGATATAAGTCCATATTGTCCAAGAAAATTGTCAAACATATTTATTTGTTTAACTAAACTTTATAAAGTTAATAAATAACCATAACTTGACAAATAATTATATAAACTTTCCATTGCTTGTTAACCCTTATTTTAAACATATTAACATATTTAAAACATCAACTTAACCATAAAGAAAATTAATTCGTGTATGTATGTACATAGTTTTGGTTTTATAAACTTCATAAAGTAAGCCTAGGTGGTGATTAACATATATATCAAGTATGTAAACATGTAAATGAATAATGAAGATGTTAAAGCTTAAATAGACCTTAGAGATGAGTAGTAGGATGATGAACACAAGCTTACACTTAAGCTTAAACCCAATGAATCAATAACAAGATCAAACCCTAATTAGGAAAACCCTAATTATATTTCTTGTATACTTCTTGTTAAACCACAAACCCAAGCTTCCAATACACTTGAATGACCTTATATATACTTAAAATGAATGCTTGAATGCTTGAAATGAAAATTATATGGATACCATAATTGAATGGGGTGAGTCATGGGTTATTGGGGTGTTGGGAGGGAGTTTATGTGAAGTTTTGCTTGCAATGAGAGTGTGTGTGTATTAATGAACATAGGACTTACCTTAAGTAGTAGTGGTTAGTTATGAAACAACCTTAAACAATACAATAGATGTGTAGTGGTAAAGGTACATAATGTAAGAGCTCTCCTCCTCCCTAAGAGGAGGGTGACGCCCCATTAGAGGATGAGGAGGGGTAATTAGGATTAGACAATTACTTGAAGTATGGGATTGGGTGGTACTCTTGTGGGGTTCATAGAAAGGTATTAATGAAGTTATTTAATTTATCAAGTGTGCATGAACCGTAAATCCGACCCTATGTCTTTCTTTGATGATAAAATGATTAAATTTTGTGTAGTGGATATAAATGTGGGTATTTGTTTGAGTATAGATGCTTCCGGGTATGCCTAAATGTATTTTATTGCGAAACATAAACGTTTTACGTAACCAACAAAAATAAAATAGGAAAAGTTATAAATTATACTCTTAATAATTATATAACACTTGCTTGACGTAAACTTTTATTTGTTTGGTGTCCGTTTACGTTGAACGTTGATTTTTAGTTTACGCGATTTAACTATACGATTATAATTAAAAGCGAACACGTAAAACTCTAAAAATAAATAATGATATAATTGAGTCGGGAAATGACCTCAAAATGAGAAATGTTATAGTCTCCACCCGTTAGAAGAGCCTTGTCCTCAAGGCTCAAGTTGCAACACTTGACGAAGGTATGGGTTTAGTGAAGAGATGTGGATACTTCTTTTGAAATTGGTCTTCACGTTCCCAAGTAAACTCAGGACCTCTCCTCGAGTTCCATCGAACCTTGACAATTTAGATACGGCTTTGCTTTAACCGTTTAACCTCTCGATCCATGATCTCTACGTGTTCCTCCACAAAATGGAGCTTGTCATCCACATGAAGTCCTTCCAACGGAACGGCTAATGGTTGGTCGGAATAACATTTCTTCAAGTTGGATACATGAAATGTATTGTGAACCCTACTCAAGTCTTGAGGAAGCTCAAGCTTGTAAGAAATGGATCCAACCTTTTCCAGCACCTTGAAAGATCCAACATATCTAGGGTTTAACTTCCTCTGTTTGCCAAAACGTACGACCCCTTTCCAAGGTGAAACTTTAAGCATAACTCTATCCCCAACTTTAAACTCCATCGGCTTACGCTTTAAATTGGCGTAACTCTTTTGTCGGTCACAGGCGGCTTGCATTCTTTGTTTGATCTGAATGACCTTCTCGGTCATCTCTTGAACTATTTCTGGACCGGTGAATTGAACTTGTCCAACCTCGGCCCAACAAACAGGTGAACGACACTTCCGTTCATAAAGTGCCTCGAATGGTACAGCCTTGATACTAGCGTGATAACTATTATTGTAATAAAACTCTGCTAGTGGCAAATTTTTAACCCAACCATTTCCAAAGTCGATCACACAAGCACGTAGCATATCCTCGAGAGTTTGGATAGTTCTCTCGCTTTGTCCGTTGGTTTATGGATGGTACGTAGTACTCATATCCAAGTTAGTATCCAAAGCCTTCTGAAGTGATCTCCAGAAATTCGATATGAACCTAGGGTCACGAAAAAATGATTGAGACATGTATTCCATGCCTCGTGACTACCTCCTTCAGGTACATTCTTGCCAATTTCTCCATGGAATCAGTTTCTCTTATTGGCATAAAGATTACAGACTTAGTAAGTCGGTCAACAATCACCCAAATGGTGTCATAACCTTGCGACGAATTAGGAAGCTTTATGACAAAATCCATAGTGATATTGTCCCACTTCCATTGAGGTATCTCGGGTTGTACCAGCAATCCTGATGGTCTTTGGTGTTCAGCATTGACCTTAGCACACGTCAAACATTTGCTAACCTAGGTGGCAATGTCGGCCTTCATATTGGGCTACCAATATAGCTTTTTCATGTCTTGATACATTTTGTCTGAACCCGGATAGATAGAGTATTTTGATTTGTGAGACTCGTACATGATCACAGTCCTTAAATCACCATAACATGGCAACCAACTACTGTCATTTAAGCATAGAGTTACGTCGGCACAGGGTTCCAACTTTTCCTTCGGTATATCCTTCCTGATCATACCTCCTACGTCTTCCTTCTTGATGTTCTCTGGTTTCTGTACTTCTATTTGAGCTTCGAAAATTTGTTTGGGGAGATTCAAACCAATAGTCATGACTAAGGCTCGAACCCATAGTAGCTTAATCCGTTCTTTACGGCTTAAGGCATCGGCCACTATGTTTGCTTTCCCTGGGTGATAACGAATTTCACAGTCGTAATCACTGAGCAACTTTAACCAGTGACGTTCCCTCATGTTCAGCTCCTTTTGGTCAAGAATGTGTTGTAAGCTCTTATGATCTGTGAACACCGTACACTTAGTTCCGTACAAGTAGTGTCTCCAAATCTTTAAAGCAAACACCACTGCACCAAGTTCCAAATCATGAGTAGTATAATTTTTCTCATGAATCTTCAACTGGCGTGATGTGTAAGCAATCACCTTCTCATTTTGCATCAATACCGCACCCAATCCTTTATACGACGCATTGCAATAAACAATGAAGTCCTCAGCTCCTTGAGGGAGAGCTAAGATGGGCGCGCTACACAACTTTTTCTGCAATGTCTGAAAAGCTGCTTCTTGCTTGTCACCTCATTTAAAGGCGACTTTCTTCTGAGTAAGCTTGGTCATTGGCTAAGCAATTTTTGAAAATCCTTCAATGAATCTTCGATAATAACCGGCAAGACCTAAAAATTGTCGTATCTCCGTAGGAGTCTTAAGAGATGCCCAATCTTTTATGGATTCGATCTTGGAGAGATGCCTTGACTATCAATCACGTGGCCGAGGAATTGTACCTTGGAAATCTAAAATTCACATTTAGAGAACTTCGCATACAATTCTTCTTTCTTAAGCAATCCTAGAATTGCCTTAAGATGTTCTTCATATTCTTTCTTGTTCTTTGAATAAATTAGTATATCGTCAATAAAGACAATCACAAATTTATCCAAATATGGTTTGGACACCCGATTCATGAGATCCATAAATACCGCCGGTGCGTTCATCAAACCGAATGGCATAACTTGGAACTTATAATGACCATACCGAGTTCTGAATGTCGTCTTTAGAATATCTTCTTCACGTACTCGAAGTTGATGATAACCCGATTGTAAGTCTATCTTAGAATAAACATTAGATCCTTGTAGTTGATCAAATAAATCGTCGATCCTTGGGAGTGGATAACGATTCTTCACCGTCAGCTTGTTTAATTCCCGATAGTCGATGCACATTCGAAATGATCCGTCCTTCTTTTTGATAAACAAGACCGGAGCTCCCCAAGGTGAGGAACTAGGTCTTATAAAGCCCTTGTCGGATAGTTCTTGCAGTTGCTTCGATAACTCTCTCATTTCAGAAGGAGCTAATCGATAAGGTGCTCGTGCTACAGGTGCAGCACCAGGCATCAAATCGATTTGGAATTCCACTTGTCGAGTCGGTGGAAGACCCCGCAAATCTTCATGAAATACTTCAGGAAAAATCTCGAACGATTGGTACGTCCTCAAGTCGCTTCTTCTTCGACTTGTCTTCAGTATCCATTGTAGTCATATGTGCCAAAAAAACATGATGTCTTTTCAACAAATATTTCCAAGTTTTAGTGCACGAAATGATGTTCAAACGACTCTCATTTCCCTGGTTGCTTCTGTCACCGTGAATAATTAAGGTTTCCTCTCCCCAGGGAATACGAATGATCTTCTCGGCACAAACTATCATGGCATGATACATTGACAACCAATCCATACCAATTATGACGTCAGAACTACCAGTTCTACGGGCATTAAGTCGATGTTGAATAGATGATTTAGTAAATTCTCTAATGGCGAGCAAATTTGATAGGGAATTGTCCTAGGACGACTAGTGATGTGTCTTGGCTTCTTAGCTTAGGATTTGGTATAAGATGATGTCAACTTTATAGTAATATGGAGTAAAGGTCTGCTTAGTTGCTATGGTTACTAATTCGATTTCCCGAAGTAAACACGTTTTACGAATACGCACACAAAACTTTATTTTTCAAGGATGTAAGTAAAAATTGACTTATTGACAAATGTTACATGGTGACTACTCTCAGCATCGCATAGTCCTTCTTGAATTATACATAGGTGATCAGGCTATGTATATTTGAGGGCTAACGATGCAATGCTCATTTTCGTCAAAATTGTGTTATGTATAAAGAAGTATCACAGAGTTTTATAAGATGACAAAATGATTCACAAGGTGGAAGTAAGGATGTTGATGGGATGACAGTAAAATGGTTTATAAAATGATAGTTTATCAATCGATAGTAAGGTACTTTGTTAATGACATCGACTTTGTTTATAAGGCGATACTAAAATTGTTTATGAGATGGTATCAAAATTGTTTTCGAGGGAATCACGCGATCGTTCATAATGTAATAGTAAGGAGTTTATGATGTGGTAATAAATTGTTTATGAATTGATAACAAAATAGTTTTGAAAATTGACCATGGAAACAGTTTATAAGGGAAAACGAAATAGTTTATTGTGTGATAGTGATATGTTTCATAAATTCATAATGTTTTAGTAAGTGGTTTGCATGAATAATTAGAGAATTGGAGTAGATTGGCGGAAATTTCATAATACATAGATTTGATAGATAATTTGGAATCGTTCAGTACAACAAAAATTTAAGAGGAAGTACATTGAGATTCTTAAAGGACATAGAGTCTACGATAGTTCAAACTTAAGTTTTACTAGGTAATAGGTCTCTCATTAGATGTTGATGTTAGATGTCGTGGCGCTAGAGTCTCCATGAGCTTTTCCTTTCCAGTACATGTCTACACGATTCTAAAACTTCACTATTGGACAATTACTCTTGTAGTGTCCCAGACTTCCACACTCATAACAGGTGAGAGTTCATTGATTCCTAGCAGTAGTAGGTGTTCTACAATTTCAGGTTATATGGCCAACCTTCTTGCAATTTCCGCACTTTACAGTATTACATCCATTGATGGTGGAAGTGTTGCTCAATGGTTGCAATAAAGGTAGAGATCCAGCATATGCCTTCTTATTGATTGGTCTAGTAGTATGTGCTCTAGGCACCTTATGACCTTTGTTTTGTTGGCTCGAGCTTCCATTATGGTTACCTTCCCACTTCCTCTTGTTGCTATCATTCTCTGCTACCTTGTCTTCTTCTCGTTTGGTCTGGCTCATTGACTTGCAAGCCATGTTGGTTTTTGTCTCATAAATACAATACCTCGATAGCATTACCACTCTTGGGCTATAACCTAAGCTCATTTCACAACACTCATCCCTTGATTGAACAGGTTACATTGATCTTCAAAAGTTGAAAATAATAAGATAATTAGTTTAGGTTTTCTAAAGTTGTGCTCCTAAACAAAGAGTTGTTGTGAGATGATGTATGGTAAATATGAATATGTGCTCATGGCATAAATAAATGATGGTAAAATATCATATTTGATAGCTTATGTTTAGGTAGCGTTTAGGACCTACGAGCTTATCGTACTACCTCGCCTAAAGAAATGTTCTAGTATTTATATAATAACCCTTATATAAATAATTGTAGAGTATGTGTAAAAGAATGTAAACTCATCTTTCTATATATATGTAATACCCTCATAGTAATGTACATACTATAATATGAACACGTATATGAATCGTGTAAGCATCTAGTATACTTAACTAATGCAACAAGTAATGTATGAATGAATGTCCCATGAAAATCCCTTTGTATGATGCAATGTTTGAAAATAGTTATAGTCCAAGTAAAAACATTTGACCTGGTTCTCTATAACCTTGGCTCTAGATACCAATCTGTAACACCCCCAAATAGGGTCGCAGCGAAATAATGAATCCGGGAGCGTTACTTCATAGATCAATAGCACAAGATATAAGAACGACCTCTAAAAGAGTCGTTTAAAATACGATACATTATATTTATTAAAATTATTTATTACAAAGCACAACGGCTTAAATTGTTCAACATTTGATAACAAAGATTTTAGATCATAATAAATATCCCAAGATGTAATGACTCCAAATCTTTTATGCATGACTCCCCAAAAGAGTATCCCCAATGTATCCTTAGCACCTTGTGCCTTATTGACCTGAGAAAACATGCTTTAAAACGTCAACATAAAGTTGGTAATTTCATAGGTTTATGTAAATATAATGTAGGACCGCAAGATTTTCCCTGTGATAATGCAACAGATGCAAACAACACAAAATGTAATTACGTTTCCCTAAGCTCATAACACTGAAGCTCGACATGTATGAATTGCAATATAAATTTCCAACATTGCCCTTGATGATGTTCTAACCCGCAACATCCCAAATCCGACATGGTATACGTCCGTTGTCTGGAAAACTGGCACAGTGAGTGTTACTCACCCGAACGGGGATATCAATCCCAAATAGATCTTGTGAAGTCCTAATGAAACAGATCTTCGTTAGCCTGTTAAAGCTTAGTTAACTTGGATAAATCCAAACTAATTATATAAGAAACTATGATTGTGAATACTACAAGTTATGCGGAATCTAACTTTCAATACTAAAAAGAACAATGAATACTAAACTTGAATATATTTATTGCAAATATTCTAACTATGAGATATGTGTTTTCTATGAAGATTGATATCTCTAACTATGTCGTAGGGTTCCTTTTATACACTAAAGAAAACCCTAATGGGCTTACAAAACACGTCAAGTGATCATGCATATCTTTTCCTAATATATCTCATGCATATCACATAAGCAGTACTAACTTCTTATACTAACAGTACTAATAAACTAACTAGCAGTACTAATGATCTATCATTTTGTACTGGCAGTACTACCTATAACTAACAGTACTAATAAACTAACTAGCAGTACTAACGACTTAGTTTATATTCTTTAATCTTCAGTAGCAGTATCAATCTTGAACCAACAGTAGTAAAGTAGTACTAGCAGTAGTAACTTAAAATTCCTAACAGGTCTATTTATAACATTCGCGCTCACACAAAGTAATTGACAGTTCATGATAATGGGCTCAGAGGGTTATCGCTACTTAGGCAAACACGTAATCATGATAAAATGTACACTTGCGTCCAATTTGTAAAACAATGCATGTTTCTCACCTCAAAAGTTGTAAATCATTGATATAGTAAAACATGGGGCTATGAACTCACTTTAGTGAATAAAACTCAGCAGTTATTAACAATATGTTCGCAGTTACTAACTCTGCTTAGCAGTACTACTCTGCTGAGCGCACTAACTCTGCTAGCTGTACTAACTTCTTTTTATGCTTGAAGTACTAACATCTTAAGCCTGCAGTATTAACTTTAACTTTGCTTGTATCATTACACCTATCCGTGAGTTAACAAATTCGTTAGTGTTAGGAGTTTTGTTTGAGCTCGTGTTGGACAAAGACGCGGCGATGGTCTTGCTAACTTAATTTGACATATCCCAACAACCTAGTTCCATATATTATTTGTGTACATTCCTTTATTAAGCATGACGTAGTATGTTAAGTATTATGTTATGTGGACATGAAAGTGTTTCGTTTCCAAAATAAAAGTTATCCAACCTTCGGTAAATTTTTACGTATGCTTGTATGTTTAAACATTCTTGCTTATTCAAAAGGATCTTGGTTAAGTTGCCTTATGGATTGTAGTCCACCCACAAGTCAACATGTAAGTATATTAAGACTTTGTACATGGTTGTGCACATGCTAGGCTACGGGACCACGTTTATATGTTTAACATATGATAGTACCCTATGACATATTAAAACAAACGTGTAAAACTTAAATATAACGTATAGGCTAGACAACTTATTAGGGTCCTATCTTCCTTGAATGTGTTATTGTCGTGTGTCGTGTGGAAACTCAACTGTTGTATACCCTATGCCTTAGTTTAAACTGAATCTTTCTTGCCTTTCAATCCCTTAAAAAACGTATAACCTTAGTTATAGATTACTGGTTATACCTTTTTGAACTCTTTGGATGTGAGTTGGTGGTGTTGTGTTCATGTATTTGTGTCTCTTCTTATTTTATGTTGTTTATTTTTCTTTTATTATTCTCTATTTATTTGAGTCTGTGTAGACCCTAAACGAAGAGAAAACAAGGATGGATTTTGCTGTGTTCCTTTAAGTGTGTGAGTGTGCTTAAACACTCGTGGTTGTAAGCCTTCCTTATTTATAGAGAATATATTCTTATACTACTTTCTAAAACCATGTCTCTTTGCTAGAGAAGTGTTGTTGTTTAAGAATGCTTAGGTGGGTTTTTAGGGTAGTTTTAGGGCTTGCATAGTACAAGTATAAATGAAATTGGGTGATGTATATAATTATGCAAGTTTTTGCTATGTTAGTTATCGTGGGTGACGATTGCTAAAGGGATGGGAAACAACAAGATAAAATCTTGTGGAAGATTTTTTAAGTACATGTCTTATTTTAATCTAGGTTGTTACAAGATTTGTTAAGATTTGTGTGTAATACACTAATGGTCTTGTTTGTGTATGTTGATATGAGAGAAAACAATAAATCTGTGTTTAGGTTAAGGTTTTCCATATCTTAAACTAACTAAACACTATGTCCTTAAATAACTATGGTCAACTAGGGGTTTAATGGGTACATGTTGTAAGAGCTTGTATTTTTTGTAAGAGATCCTCCTAATCCCTTATGACCCTGGACACCTTATGATTTGTTTAGGGTAAATGATTTTGACAATTTTAGTTATATGGGATAATGGTTGTATTTAGGTGGTTATAACCATAGTATACAAGTTGTTCAGCTAATGTCTATCACTTATCATGCCTGGCCTTGTAGATTCAGTGAGTAAAAGCTGTGTAACTTTTGTATTTAGGGTGTTAAACGTGAGTATTGGTTTAGTGTATAGATAGGTTTAGGTTCTTGGGTAGCCAATATATATTTTTCATTGCAAAACGTAAAGTTTTAGATAGCGATAAATTAAAATGTGTAACTTATAAACTTATACTTTAATAATTATATGACACTTGTTTGACGTAAAATTTTATTCGTTTGTATGTCCGTTTATTAGAATGATGGTTTTTAGTTTTACGCGATTTAATTATATGATTATAATTAAGAGCGAGCGCGTAAAACTCTAAAAATAAATAATGATAATAATTGAGTCGATAAATGACCTGAAAATGTGAAATGTTACAGTCTCTACCTGTTAGAAGAGCCTTGTCCTTAAGGCTCAAGTTGCAACACTTGACGAAGGTACGGGTTTAGTGAAGAGATGCAGATACTTCTTTTGAAATTGCTCTTCACGTTCCCATGTGAACTTTCAGGGACTTTCTTGAGTTCATCGAACGTTGACAATTGGATGATAGGCTTTGCTTCAACGTTTGACCTCTCGATCATGATTTTTCGGGTTCCTCAACATAAACGAAGCTTTGTCATCAATGTGTAGACGTCCTTCCTATGGAAAGCTAATGTTCGTCAGAATAACATTTTCTTCAGGTTGGATACTCTGAAATGTATTATAAACCCTGCTAAACTCTTGAGGAGTTCAAGCTTTAAGCAAGGATCCAACCTTTTCTAGTACTGAAAGTACAAAATATCTGGGTTGTAACTTCTTTCGGTTTTGCCAAAAAACGGTCACGACCCTTTACGGTTGTTGAAACTTTGAGTATCAACTTTATCCCCAAACTTTGAATGAAAACTCCATCAGCTTACGCTTTTAAAGTCGAGCATAAACTCTTTTGTCGGTCATGAGCGGCTTGCATTCTTTGCTTGATCTGAATGACCTTCTCAGTTGTCTCTTGGACCATTTCTGGACCGGTAAGTTAAACTTGCCCGACCTCAGCCAACAACAGGTAAACGGACACTTTCGCCGTAAGTCCCCCTCAAAAGGTGCAGCCTTGATGCTAGCTTGTTAAACTGTTGTTGTAGAAAACTCAACAGTGGCAAATATCTGCCCAACCATTTCAAAGTCGATCACACAAAGTACGTAGCATAGTCTCATGAGTGTGGATAGTTTTGTCGCTTTGTCTATTAGGTTCTGCGGATGGTTACGCAGTATCATATCCAAGTTAGTACGCAAAGCCTTCTGAAGGACCTTTAGAAATTTGTTGAGAATCTTGGGTCACGATCATAAATGACCAAGTCAGGATATTCATGCCTCGGGTGAACTATCTCATTCAAGTACATTCTCGCTAATTTCTCCATGGAATCAGTCTCTCTCATTGGTGTAAAGATTGCAGACTTAGTAAGCGGTCAACAAATCTCCAAAATGGTTTGTTGGTGTCATATCCTTGCGATCGGATTTTAGGCAAGCTTTTGACAAAAATCATAGTGATATTATCCCTCTTCCATTAAGGTTCTCGTGGTTGAATAACAAACCGATGTGGCTTTGGTGTTCAGCTTTGACTTTAGCACACGTCAAACATTTTCTAACATAGGTGGCGATTCGGCCTTTCATATTGGGCCACCATATAGCCTTTTCAAGTCCTGGGTAATCCTTGTCAGAATGGATGGATGGGAGTATTTTGATTTGTGGGACTCGTGATGATCAAGTCTTAAGTCACCATAACATGGCAACCAACTCCATCCGTTTAAGCATAAGGTTCCGTCAGCACGGGGTTCCAACCTTTCCTTCGGTATATCCTTCCTGTTCATACCACCTACATCTTCGTTCTTGAGATTCTTTAGTTTCAGTGCTTTGGTCTGAGCATTCAAGATTTGTTTAGGAAGATCCAAACCAATATTCATCACTAAGGCTCAGACTCTTAATGGTTTAAATCGCTCTTTCCTGCTCAAAGCATCAGCAACAACATTTTCTTTCTCCAGGTGATAACGAATCTCACAATCGTAATCACTAAGCAACTCTAACCAACGATGTTGCCTCATTATTTAACTCCTTTTGGTCAAGTATGTGTTGTAGACTCTTTAATGATCTTAGTGTAAACACGTACACTTTGTTCCATACAACGTTGTGCTCTACAAATATTTAGAGCAACACTATAGCACAGTTCAAAGTCATGGGTAGTATAATTTTTCTCATGAATATTCAGCTGTCGTGATGCATAAGCAATGTAGGTCCTTGTAACTAGGATCTGAATGAGCCTTGAATGACTTATAGTCCTTTGAATAAATCCAAAGACACTGTAAGAGACAATGATTGTAAATATAAATATTGACGCGGAATATCAATACTTTACAAGGATGAAACACAAGAACAAATACTAAAATTGCTATTACTATTACTATTTGATTGTAAATACTCAATCAACTCACTTGTTTACAATCCTATTTTATGTTCCTTTTATAGCTTAAGGAACCTAAACGGTTAAGGATATAATATTATCTCTTCCTAAATCAACGCTAATTGATAACTATTGTAAAAATTACAACAGACTTAACTGTCTGACCAAGCAGTATTAACTATAATACTGCCAGACTTAAGTTAATGCTGGCAGACTTAGCTTGCTCTACCAGACTTAACTTCTATACTAACAGTACTAACTATTCAGCTATCAGTACTAACTATAACTAACAGACTTAACTGTAATACTAACAGTATTAAGTCTGTTTACAATATTTTCCTAACAAGCAATCACCTTCTCGTTTTGCATCAATACCGCACCCAATCCTTTATGTGATGCATCACAATAAACAATAAAGTTCTCAGCTCCTTGAGGGAGAGCTAAGATGGGTATTGCGCTTCACACTTATAGTTCTTGATAATCTTCAAGATGGGCCCTGTTACCAGTCATGTGCCCAGAACATCCACTATCAAAAATACCTCTATGCTCCATATGCTTCAGTGGATGATCCTGCACATACAAAAAGAGATTAGTTTCTCTTTGGGACCCATGCCTTCACAGGCTTGGGTCTGCCTTGTGGACCTTGAGAAACATGAACATATGAATCAGGGGTTGGTCCACTATTGGTATTGGAGTGTGGTGTTGTTTTTCTCCAAACACAACCTGCTGAGGTCTTAACAGCAGTACCCATTTTGCCCTTAACAGCATATATATTTGACTTGTATGCTGTATTCCTTGAAAAGGGTCTATTTACAGGTGAACTTTGTTTTGAAAAACATTTCTTTGGACTTTTAAGATTCACCTGTGAAGTCTGGTTTGATAATACTGGTCTATTTACTCTAGCAGTATTAACATTTTGTTTGCCAGTATTAACTCTAGAACCACCAGACTTATTTTGAGTGCCAGAATTAACATACATTCTACCAGAATTAACATGTTGCTTGCCAGTATTAAATCTAGAAGCACCAGACTTAAATTGAGTGCCAGAATTAAAATGCACACTACCAGAATTAACATGTTTACTACCAGAACTAACATTTTGCTTGCCAGTATTAACATTTACCCTACCAGTTTTAATAGTTCTGCTAGCAGTACTAAAGTTGGGTCTAATGTTACTTAGTTGTACTGGTCTGGGAGTGAACTGATTTGCTTTATTCACCCTGTTAGTGTTAGTCCAGGCTGGTCTAGCTTGCTTTGCATCAACATGAATCACCCTTTTGCTCTTAAGAGCAGCTTCCCTTGCCATCTTTTTCTCATAATAGTCACAATCCTTAATCAAGTGACTAAGACTTCCACACACAAAACATGGTTTTCTTACAAAAGAATATCCTGCACCTAATTCCCTTTCCATTCTTTGATTCCAATTCTGTCTATTATATGAAGAAATAGGTGAGGGAGTCACTGGTGTCCTAATTGGTTGCCTAGGAGTTTTTACATGCTGTGCACAACTAGGGTCAACTGTTTGTGGGGGTGTAGGCACTTGTGATTGAGTCTTTTGGGTGGAAAAGGAAACCTGCTCACTAGAAGGTATAGGGATAGAGTCATCATTTACTGAATGGTCAGTTACAGTTCCAAGCTCCCCATCACTGTCATTGGATTGACAGGTTGAGTAATGAGTGGAACTTGCATCAGACACAACTCCAAGCTCCCCATCACTGTCATTAGATGGACAGATTGAGAAAACAATGGAGCTAGCATTAGACACTGTAGGACTAGGAGATTGAGGTTGAGGTCCATGTTTACCATACACATACAAAGAATCATCTATGTCCTCCTGTGCCCTAGGGGTATAATCACCACTAAGAGGAGGGGGGACACCTTTGTATTCTACCTGTTTGAATCTGCTGTAAAGTGGGATATCATAATATCCTTCATCTGTTTCCCTAAGAACAAAAATACCTCTACTCATCTCTTCCTCATATCCTAGGACTTCAGCATTTGACTTTATGCTATGTCCTAAACCTAGCTTAACAGTTGAGCTCATCCCACAATCAATAAGCTTCCAAAGATTTTTAGAAGATGCAAACCAAGAATCAACAATTTTTTGTAAAGCATCTTTGTCTTTGACAGCTTTCATTCCTATTCTTCTATACTTTTTCAGCTTTTCATCTTTTTCAAAAATTTGATTAGCTTGAAAATTTAATTTTTCATTTAAGGAAGATTGCTGTTTGTGGGAGGCTTTAAGCTGAGATTCTAACTTCTTAACAGCTAACTTATGGGCAACTAAGGCAGCTTCTTGGTCACCAAATTCAGATTGCATTCTCATACTTAGCTTGAAGTAGCATAAATGGAATCAAAACACAATTTATATACACATTGAAACCTCATTGTTTCACACTGAAAGCCATAGAGCAATGATTGAGTTCCTCATCTGTAGCAGCTCTACCCAAATTGATCTGACCTTCATCAATGAGTCATCAAAGCTTCCTTTTCCAATTTGCACTGGCTATGAAATTCTGACCTTTACCTGCTTCCTTCCTGCCTGCTACCATGTCTTTTGAACCTTTAAACGTGCACTCCTTCTGGAAGAACCCCAGGCAAAATGCCTAGTCTTGTGGGTGGCAATTGAAACACCTCCAACATTTCTCAATCAAATGCCACAAGATAGCATTTTCCATCCACTCTTTTAATCCACACTATTTATGGCCTTCTACTTGGTCTCTTGTAGAACTTCTTAATCTTTATGGCAAGTCTATATGCAATCTGCCAATTGATATCCATCTCTTTCTCAAATCCGAGATCATAATTGAACTAGACTCATGTATCAAAATTCCACATCAATAAATCCCCCCCCACGCATTTGTGCTAGAAAATGAATGGTATAACTTCATCAGGAAGACCGAGGATTAAGCGGGGAGTTTGATTAGGCGCATTATGTGAAGGAGGTGACGCGTGATATTGAGTGCTCAGTGAAGAAAACTATAAACGAATGTACGCATAGATGCACGTGTGGTGTCTCGTGGTACGATCTATATCTTGTCTTCTTGAAGAGGCTTTACTAGCTTTAGGTGCTAGAAAAGAGCTCATGCGTTATCATTCTCATGATGTGATACTCTCTGGCAATTAGAACAGGATGCTGATGCTATCAAGTAAGTCTGACTCTGATGCTTGTTCAAAGACACACAATATTGTATAAATCATCTATTAACAGTGTGTCAATATTTCATCTTCGTTTCTCATTGTCATGGCTAAAACTGTCCATGCAGGAGGAAGGGACCTCAAAACTTGTGATTTGCATCGAATCGGTCAAAAGTATAGGGGGGGAAAAAACAACACAAAAAAAAAATTAAGGGAATACAAATGTGATAGTAAGTTTGGAAACATATCATAACCTTCTCCAAGCTTTCCCTTAGTAGAGATAGTATATGCCTCAAACTATTGTTTTAAAAACAATTTTTGCATTTTCTTCGAGTTCGCATTACCACCAAACCTTCTAATGGCTGCCCAGATCTCTTGGGCATCATCCAGGCCATGATAAACGCTGAGATGATCTTTTGAACAGCCAATTTTTATTTTTAAAATTAGCAAGTAGTTTCTTGCTTTCCTTTCTTCTCATCACAACCCTAATTCTGCCTGTGGGTTTGAGAAGAACCCTGTATACACATCCTTACCTTGGTGACTCCGCTTCTTTGAGTTCCCATTCTGATCACTTTCCAGACCTCATTATCTATATACTCAAGATAATGTTCCATCTCCATTGCCCACGTATCATAATCATCTTTTTGAAGGACAGGCAGTTTGATGTTTGAAAGTGTATTGGTGGTGATTATTTGTGGTGGTTTTGCAGGAGCATCTCCTTTGTTGGATGTTGGTTCAGATCCATTCAAAGATGCATCATCATGAAGAGAAAGTTCGACCTTTGACTTCAAGATGCCCGATGCAAATCAGGTCCTTCTTAAAGTTCCTAGGCAACACAACATGTATAATTTTGATATGAAAAATGTTGCTTCTTCAAAAGGATACACTTGTTTATTAGGTGTAGGTCCTTATCAACAGGATCTCAATGAGCCTTAAACGACTTATAGTCCTTTGAATAAATCCAAAGATACTATGAGAGACAATAACCGTGAATACAAATATTGACGCGGAATATCAATATCTATACCAAGATGAACACAAGAACAAATATCAAACTTGCTATTACTATTACTATTTGATTGTAAAATCTCAATCAACTCATATGTTTACAATGCTATTCTACGTTCCTTTTATAAGCATAAGGAACCCTAAACGCGTTAAATAGATAATGCTTATCTCTTCCTATATTAACGCTAATTGATAACTATTACTATAATTACAACCAGACTTAACTGTCTAGCCAAACAGTATTAACTTTAATACTGTCACACTTAAATTAATGCTGGCAGACTTAACTTGCTCTACCAGACTTAACTTCTAAACTAACAGTACTAACTATTCAGCTATCAGTACTAACTATAACTAACAGACTTAACTTTAATACTAACAGTATTAAGTCTGTTTACAATATTTTCCTAACAATCCTCCCCTAACTTGATCTTCATTCATGAACTTCAAGTTCCTTATCTATACCAAGATGATCTCAAGACGAAAATACTAAACTTGCTATACTATTAGCTATTTGATTGTTGATATGCTCCAATTCCACTCAAAGTTTACCAAGGCTATCACGATCCAATTATAAGCAAAAAGGAACCCACCACGGCGTTAAGAGATAATGCTTATCTCTTCCTAGATTAACGCTAAGAGATAACTATTACTATAATTACAACCAGACTTAACAGTTTGATCAAACAGTATTAACTTTAATACTGTTACACTTAAGTTAATGCTGGCAGACTTAACTTGCTCTACCAGACTTAACTTCTAAACTAACAGTACTAACTAATTCTATCAGGCCTCCGATCACTAAAACCAAAGTGCACTATTGAGTCTAGAGCCAAAAGAGATCATCCATAAATCTCACTAGGATACTGTTCAAATATATTTGTTGTTCACACACTGTGAAAACAAGTAATAACCTAAGAGTCCTACGCATTATCCTTGTGATTTTGCCAGAACATCATGGTGATACTAAAGTATTCACAATGACGATGGAAATCCTGCTTGAGCCAACAATAAACAAGCTCTTGGTAGGTGACTTGTGCGATTCAAATGAATCAAACTTGTGAAAACTAGAAAGAAACGATGGTGCGATTTTAAAATGAATCAAACTTGTTCCAGTAAAGGAATTGATGGTTGATGATGAATTTTTGAAATGATTAACACTCTCGATGTCTCACAAACCAACTTTAGCAAGTGACACGTTGATTGATTTTCAAATCGACTTTTCTATTCAATTGGTAAGACAGTAAATCACTGGTTCACTCTTATTAAGTTGTCTGCTTTGAGACGTTCCGGTAATGAGAACATGCTGAGTTTGATGAATCTAATACATATGTGTTAGAAAGATTTGATATTTCAGCTGTAAATCCTGTTAAGGAGATTCTTCTTAAATTGAATCTATCTGATCACAGGTCGATCCTCACGGATTCGAAGGTTACTCTAACCAAACACGAGCGAATGACAAAGCCATATCCGTCCCCCTGCTTTTTTGCTAACTGTTTTAATGTAGGATACTTAAAGATGGAGGTGAAGGTACCTGATTCCAGCTGTCTCAAAGATTCATAACCACATGCTCATACCCGACCGACAAATATAAAGACATCATGAAAGCTCAAGTACATGTTTCAAGACTTCCGCTACTCTGATACCGTACGTCCTTCTTGAAGTGACGAAGTGTTAAAGTTAAAGAACTTCAAGAAAGATGCAATATTAAAGCTTTTCAAGTTGACAAATCAAGAAAGGTATGAGCATGTCGGTCCAAAAGTCACAAGTTCACAAGATGGCAAAGTTTACAAGATGGCGAAAAGAGATTATGCTTGGTTGATGATCTCAAGGTGCTCAAGATCACATATTCACATACAAGTCAAGATAAAGGAACAAGCTCAAGCCTAAAGTCAATGATCACTACGCCATATTCACAAGAAAAAGAAAAAGAAAAGAAGTCTGCGAGCACAAGAACGAAGACCTTTATAGTATGCTAGGTTTAAGTTTTTGTAAAATGGAGTGACCTCTCTTAGGGGGAGATTGTTAGGAATACGAAAATCCTAGGAAAGTATCGGTCACTCTATAGATAACTGTCGTTAGCTTGTTAAGTATTATTTGGAACCTTAATAGGCCAAGTTAGGAAAAACCCATGGAAAGCCCATGTAAATCCTATCCATGGCCGGCCATATTAAGCTATTTATACACCTCTCCATGCCTTGAAGAGTTGGGTTGGTTGTTCATTATTTCACATATTTTATGCATTTCCATTTCATGTTTACTTTCTCTCTCTAAAATGTTCATCCAACCACTCTCTCTATAAAACTACCTCTCTTTCCTTCTTCAAGTATGTTATTAGATATCATTCAACCTTTTCTTTTCTTCAAGAAGAGAAGAAACGGTTGATTTTTTCTTTAAAAGCTGTTTATTTAAATTTGAAATTTCCTCATTCAAAGTCGTTATTTGTTTACCGGAACTTAAGTAAAGTGCATTTAT
>BQNB010068986.1:9785-33653 GCA_026074375.1 Tanacetum coccineum
CCCACACACTCAGCCAAAGTTGGCTGAGTGAGTATGACCCATTACAACCCCATTATGACCCATTTTAGGGCTTATCCAAACACCCCCTTAATTTATAAAAAGGGTTGTTAACTGTTTTTTATGGGTAATGCAGGCTTTAAGAATCAATTATAATTGAGGTTTAATAACTCTTAACACATATTTAAACAATTTAAACAGAATTAAACATCTTAGATTATATTTCAAATTTCGACACTAGCAATTTCACAAGCACTCTTAACTTTTATTAAAACTGAAAGTATTACAACAAAGACTTAAAATAAACTGAGTATAACAATTTTAAAGCAAGCTTAATTAAATTTTAAACTAAGAAAAGTAAAAAAACAGGTGTGTGGTGTTCGGCTTGTTCTCTCTTCTTTTATAGAGGTCTCCAAGCATTTCTTGCACTTGGGATGAGTTTGTTGTGAGAGTAGGAAGCCTCACAAGCAATCCTAGCCCTTGGTTTCACTTCTCATGATCTCAGCCATTGAAAGGGGGTGCGGGGTTGAGTGATTTCCAAGTGGGAAGGGTTATAGGGGCAGGGTAAGGTGGGAAATGGTGAGGGGTGAGCTGTGAGTGTACTAGGGAGGTGGTATGGGCTAGAAACCGTGGGGGAAAGGTGGTATGGTTTTGGCGGGTAGGGTACAGGGTGGTTCAGGTTTAAAAGTAATGTTTGGGGAAGAGGCAAGAATAGCCCCTCACCTTTCTTACTCTTTTCATTTCATTTAAGCCCAAAATTCAGTTATAAACATTTTTGGAAAGTGACACAAATGGCCCCTCTGGTTTTATAACAAAAGAAAACAAAGAAGGTTTAGGTAATTTGCAAAACTGGTCCCTGCTGTTTATAACTAAAAGAGAAAAAGGGTTTTTGGAAAATTGCAATTTCAGCCCTTGTGTTTTATTTTTGCCTTTTCTTTATAAAACAAGTTTCAAACTTGGCATTTTTGGCCCTTTTCTTTATTTTTTTCATTTTTAATTATAAAACAAGGTTTTTAAAATTTACATTTTTGGTCCTTGAGTTTTATAAAAAGGGTGTTTTGGGCTTGTATTGGGCCCACTGGGTTTGGGTTTGGGCCCAATAAGGTACAGGTTTGGTTATTGGGCTTTTTCAAGCCCAATAAGGTTATGAAGTGGGTTTTGTGTGTACAATGGCTGAGATTGGCTGTAACTGGGCTAGGATTGGGCCTTCAAAGTCTTCACAGTCTTTGTCAATTGCACACAAATGGGCTGTTGAAATTGATTGAGGGCCCATTTGGTCTTCACAGTCTTCATAGTTATACTATTGGGCTTTCCCGGCCCATCAGATGGGTTAAGATTGCATCCAATAGTATTCTTCAGTTCCGGCTCCGGTTTGACTGTTGATTCTTCTGGATTGACTTTGACTTTGACTTTTTTGGTCTTTGGCCTTGATTTTTCACAGTCTTTTCCATTCCATGCTCAGTTTTGTCATTTTGGCTTGGTTTTCTGTCTTTTTGTTGATATCCACTTCCTGCACAATACAAATGCAAAACAAACATATATTTGGCAGTTTTTGTCTGTTTTTGGTCATTTAAGCTCGTTTTTAGAGGTAAAAGATATGTGTAATTAAGCATTATCCAAAATCCCCCTAACTATGGTATTGTGTGTTCATCAACGCGATGTTATGAAGTAAACATGCTAATGCCCCGTTTTTCACATTTTCTGGAATTTATAACTAATATAAACTAATATTTTTGGATTTTCTCATTTTTAACAAGTTTGCTTTCTTTTATTTATTAAACCACTGGGATGGATCATAGAATGAGAAAGGATCCGATAGAGGTGATCTACGGGATGTCCTGTCGGAATATGGCATATTTAAATAAATTCATCGTCCTCGATTTTTTCACAAGTTCCAAGCTAAGGCAATATTAAACAAGGATCATTGTACGATATTAGTTTATATGTTAAGCCTTCATTCTTATGACTTTGAATATTCACCTCCCAACATGGGATTTTATACGATTGAATGTGTGTACTCATTTTAATTTTACCATAGCAAACTTATTCTCATTAGTCATATTCAAGATGACTCATGACTCAAGCAACAACTTATTAAGACCTTGTAACTTGAGTTACGGAGATTTTAAACTTTAGAACTTTTTTTGCAAACATTTTCAACATCATAATCATAAGTTCTTTAAAGCTAGGAATGCGTTGCTTAGTTTGAACCCCTACCTCGTGGTTAACGGAGTTACGGGATATCACAACCAACGACCGATGTTCTTAGTTTGAAAACCCACCCCGTTGCTAGCGTAGTGGGAAATCACATCAACACCTTATTCCTAATATGGCTAAGGATTAGTGTCTTAGTTTGAACCCTCACCTAGACCTTTCTTCCAAGTGAGATATCACGACACACCAAATCCCTAGAAGCAAAGACGTCTTAGTTTGAACCCACTCGTTTGCTTAGCGGAGCGGAGTGGGATATCACGACACATCTTTAACTTGTTCCATAATATCAACTGCATGCTTCATTGGCAAAATTTCAATATTCATGCATTTTTGCATTCACATTTCATTCATGCTTCTTTGGCATTTATCTTTAAATTACTACAAAATCTCGCTTTGAAAACTCAAGTTACAAATTTGAAGCTTTTTCTGAAAACATCGATTAACTTAGTTGAATTAAATTGAGTACGTATGATTAGGTGGATTAGAAATTCACGGGAGAGAAAACCACAAGTTACTTGTATAAGTTTTTAGAAGAATCTTGCTTAGCACATAAACTTATATTTAACTCTATCATTTCTCGTTCTTCACATTTATAAAAATTTCTAAAGCAATAGAATTCGTTTGAAAGCTTGGCCTAAAGGGGAAACTAGCTTAGGGCTCAACCACGCTTCCGATCGAGTAAAATTTTATTCTTATTTACCCAAAAGAAAGAAAAGCAAAACTGCGACAAAACACTTATTATATTTTTGAAAATTTTTCAATTTTTTTTTATTTTTTTGGTATTTTGGTGGTAAAAACGGGTTCACGTGGTAACAATGCTGCAGGAAACAATCAAATCGAAGATACCCCCCAAACTAGAACTAAACATCGTATTCCTCCGATGTTTGAAGGAGCTCACATTTACAATTAATCCCTAAGGCGTTTATGAGGTATTCCAAAAGATAAAAGGTTAGACGATATAACGCATCTACCGGACTATCCCCGCGCATACCCCCCCAATTGAAGCTCTCACGACCCTCCCCCTCTGCCCCCTGCAACACTCTTGACTGAACCCCCCCTGCCCTACCCCACCAAACCTCCGCCCACGCCCCTCCCCGCTCCCCGCATGCTACCCCCCCCTCTCCCAATCGCCCCACACGGCGCAACTCCCCTGGCCCAATAATCTCTCAACCTACACACTACATTCTCGCCGCTCTCACACCCCCCACACCCGCCAACTACCCCACACCCAGGCTACATCGCAGATTTCTCTCATCATCCACGACACACCCCAAATCCCGTCTCCTATCCCCTAATCACACTCAGTCTAAATCCCAAATAATACATGTGTCTCCATTGTCACCTCTCCTTATCTGCTACAACCCAGAACGTTGTGTTGTGTCCCCTGCTACTCCTTCCCTACACGCACCAGCCGACCAACCTATGTGTCTCTCGCGTGTAGCGCCAGTGTGTGTGTGTCACACCAGCACCGCAACAAGCGCATCTTGCTCCCGCCCTAAAGGGCGCAGCACAACGACACAGACCGCCTTCCGCACCTCTCACCTCTACAAGAGATTAGGCCACGCGCCGTCGCGCTACAGCTTATCTACAAGTGACGGCTTAGACGCAGATGTCCCGTCTGTCGCAGGGTCTTTGTGTGTATCCTTGGGGCTACAATAGTCCTCCGTACTTTGTTTGTATGTTGAGAGAGATTTTTCCCCAAGGAATCAATAAATCCTTGTGATGGGTCAAGGCGTGCGACCCTAAACAAGCGCTTCGTGGGAGGCTCCCCATCTTATCCGTAGTTGTGATAATAAATAAGTGTTGTTATTTTGTGTGATAGCTTGTCTTTTTCTTACCCGTGTTTTCTGTTGTTATTATTTATTGTCCAGGATTGAAGGATTATTGTGAAAGACTCTCAGTTTTGTCATTCATCAAGAGTTTCAATCTTTTAGCATTAATTGGGTATCCGATAATCCTAATCTTATCGACCTAAGTTTTTATCTTTTCGGCTACCTCATTAAAGGCCTTAGGATTTAATGTAAATACCCTTCAAAAAAACTTCGAGGACGGATGTTACGTTCTTAGTTTGGGGGGGTGGTATCTTCGATTTGATTCTTTCCTTGAGCATTGTTACCACGTGAACCGTTTTTACCACCAAATACCAAAAAATAATAAAAAACAATTTGAAAAAAATCTTTCAAAGATATAATAAAGTGTTTTGTCGAGTTTTGCTTTTCTTTTGGGTAGAATAAGAATAATTTTTTACTCGATCGGGCGTGTTGAGCCCTAGCTAGTTCCTTTAGGCTGAGCTTTCACGAATTCTATTGCTTTGAATTTTTATAATGTGAAGAACGAGAAATGATAGAGTTAAATATAAGATTATGTGTAAAGCAAGATTCTTCTAAAAACTTATACGAGTAACTTGTGGTTTTTCTCTCCCGTGGAAATTCTAATTCCACCTAATATACGTACTCAATTTTAATTCAAACTAATGTTAATCGATATGTTTCAGAAAAAGCTTCAATTTTGTAACTTGGTTTTCAAAAGCGACGATTTTGTAGTAATTTAAAGATAAATGCCAAGAAGCATGAATGAATGTGAATGCAAAAAGGCATGAAATATTGAAAATTTTGCCAATGAAGCATGAGTTTGATATTATGGAACATGTTTAAAGATGTGTCGTGATATCCCACTCCGCTAGAAACGATGGTGGGGGTTCAAATAGACGTTTTTGCTTCTAGGGATTTGGTTGTTGTTGTCGTGTTATCTCACTTTGGAAGAAAGGTCTAGGTGAGGGTTTCAAACTAAGACACAATCCTTAAGCCACATTTAGGAACTATGGTGTGATGTGGATTTCCCACTATTAGACGGGGTGGGGTTTCCAAACTAAGAACATGGTCGTTGGTTGTGTATCTACTCGTAACCCGAGGTAGGGGTTTAAACTAAGCAACGCATTCTAAGCTTTAAAGAACTTATGATTATGATGTTGCAAAAAGTTCTAAAGTTTAAATCTCGAAATCAAGTTACAACGGTCTTAATAAGTTGTTGCTTTGAGTCATGATTCTCTGGAATTATGGACTATGAGATAAGTTGGTCTTGGTTTTTAAATTTAAAGAATGACGTACACACATTCTACGGTATATCCATGTTGGGAGTTGAAAATTCACAAGTCATAAGTATGAGGGCTTAACATATAAACTTATATCGACAATGATCTTGTTTAATTGCTTAGCTTGGAACTTGTGAAAAATCGAGGACGATGAAATTATCCGTCAGGACATCCGTAGATCACTCTACGGACGCTTCTCATTCTATGATCCCAGTGTTAATAAATAAAGAAAGTCAAACTTGTTAAAAAATGAGAAAATCCAAAAATATTAGTTGTAGTTAGTGTAAATTCAGAAAATGGTGAAAACGGGGCTTACATGTTTACTTCATAACATTGCGTGAGGACACACAATACCTTAGTTTGGGGGATTTGATAAGTGCTTAATTACACATATCTTTTACCTCTAAAAACGAGCTTAAATGACCAAAAACAGACAAAAACTGCCAAATATATGTTTGTTTTGCATTTGTATTGTGCAGGAAGTGGATATCAACAAAAAGACAGAAAACCAAGCCAAAATGACAAAACTGAGCATGGAATGGAAAAGACTGTGAAAAATCAAGGCCAAAGACCAAAAAAGTCAAAGTCAAAGTCAATCCAGAAGAATCAACAGTCAAACCGGAGCCGGAACTGAAGAATACTATTGGATGCAATCTTAACCCATCTGATGGGCCGGGAAAGCCCAATAGTATAATTATGAAGACTGTGAAGACCAAATGGGCCCTCAATCAATTTCAACAGCCCATTTGTGTGCAATTGACAAAGACTGTGAAGACTTTGAAGGCCCAATCCTAGCCCAGTTACAGCCAATCTCAGCCATTGTACACACAAAACCCACTTCATAACCTTATTGGGCTTGAAAAAGCCCAATAACAAAACACAAACCCAAGCCCAATAACCTTTTTACAAAACCTTAGGGACTAGAATTGTCATTTTTAAAATAGGTTTTATAAAAGAAAAGCCCCAAAAGCCCCAACACAATAACCAAGACCCAACAACAAGCCCACCTAATTTAATTTTTTATAAATTTAGGGCCTAAATTTGCCAATTTTAAAAACTTGTTTTAAAAAGAAACAATGGTTTAACAACAACAAGGGCTGGTTTTGCAATTTGCCAAAACCCTTTTACCCTTTTAGTTATAAAACGCAGGGACCATTATTGCAATTACCCCTAACCTTTCTTTATTCTTTTGTTATAAAACCAGAGGGGCCATAACTGTCACTTTCCAAACTTCATTATAACTGAAAAAGGGCTTAAAAAGGAAATGAAAAGAGAGCCAAAAGTGAGGGAACTCATTTGCCTAGTCCCCATTTTTTTTCGTTTAAAAAAAAAAATAAAAAAAAAACAACCCCCTGAACCTACCCCTGTACTCAACCCGTTTACGCCAAAACCACCCTCCCTTTCCCACGGTTTCTAGCTCCAAACCACCTCCCTAGTACACTTCCCAGCTCACCCATACCCTTTCCCCACAACCCATTACCCCTATAACCCTTCCCACTTGGAAATCACACAACCCGAAGACCTTCAATGGTGAGATTGAGCCAGCAGTAACACAACTTGCAAGCAAGGGCTAGATTGTTTGTACAATCCAAACAAACAAACCCAAGTCAAGAGAAGGCTGAGGCTTCTATAAAAGAGAATGAGAACAGCGAGTTTGCCCACCTGCTTTTTACTTTTTTCTTAGTTGTAAAAATTTAATTTAGTTTTGCTTTAAAAGTATTGTATTCAGTTTATTTAAAGCTTATGTTGTAATACTTTCAGTTTTAATAAAAGTTAAGAGTGTTTGTGAAATTACTATTGTCAAAATTTCAAGTATAATTTAAGTTGTTTAATTCTCTTAAATAATGTTGTTTAAGTTTGTTATTAACTGTCTTTAGTTTTCATAAGATTTAGTTAAGATAATCTTACTTAATTTTCCAATTCTGTAATAATAGTAGTTAAGCCTAGTTTTTAAGTAGTAGCTTTCTTTTTCCAAAATAAGCTACTAATTTTACTGCTCAAATAGCTGCCATTCGTTTATAATATTAGTAGGAAGTAGATAACGAGTTTAGGTGTTTTAGTTTTATATAGATTTTAGGTGCATTTTGTTTTTGACAGTCCAAAATAAGGTAGGTTTGGATTTGGACTCATATTTGACTCTTAGAAGTCAATTTACTTTGTTCAAATTCTTTCCTTCAGTGAGATGGGATCATTTATTTTTAAGTTTTAAAAAGCTTTTAGCACTTAGTTAGTAAGATCAACTGTGTAGCGCTTATAAGTCTTGTGCCAGCACCAGCATATTTCATTCAATGGACTTTTAGATTTTTGGGTAATAAAAGTATTTATGGGCCAAGGTTTGTTCTTCTTTTGCACCGTAGGGATCATTGAGTAAAGGTGTGTAACTCAAAATTTTAGGCTGCATCTTTGTGCAATGCCAATTGCACCAGCTTGCCAAACACATCAGCAAACACACAACATATCAGCATAATTTTTGCCATTTTTCACTTTGAATTTTCTAATTTTCTTGAGAAGTTTTATAAAACCTTTTATCTAGGTTGATTTTAGTAAACTAGGTTAGCTTATCTTCAAAATCTCAGCTTATTTAAAGTTGATAATAAGCTTCTTAGCTTATTGTGAAAAAAAGCTCAAAACAGTTTAAGTCAAACCTTGCATTTTTCATCTTAATTTTCTTTCTAGTTTTGTTAAGCATAGGTAAATTTTAGCTTAAATCCATTTAGTACACATCTTAAGCCACAATTAGCTTCTTCTGTTTTTCATTTTCACCTAGAAATAAGCTCAAAATAAGCAAAAATCTAAAAAGCTTAGCAAATAAGCACTTTCTGTGACAGAAATCTATTTGCTTATTTTCTAGCTTATTCTTTGGTCTAAAGTTGAAAGTGCTTTTGTTAAAGTTGTTAGAAATAAGCTGTTGAGTAACTTTGTAGTTTTGAGTTTTGGCTGAAAGCCACTTTTTCAATAAGCAAAATAAGCCTAAATCGTAGGGTCTGTTTTGTAATTGTCTAATAGTTCAAGGTTACCCGTTTCTTCTTTAGTGTAAATTTCCCCTACTTACCCCGCCTGCCCTGTTCTTTCCTTTATTACATTTCTTACCCTGTCTTTCTTATAATAATAAAATAGTTTTATAATTTAGAAATTAGTTTTATTAATTAGGGTTTATAATTTTAATTAAGCAAATTAGGGTTCAATTAGCCAATAGAAATTGGGGCTTTTTGTTCCATAATTTTTCTGCACCTTTGTAGTTTATTAAAACCATTTTTCTATATTTTTCCAGTTTATTTTTGTATTTTCTTGGCAATTAAAATTAGATTTTTTTAGTTATTACTTTTCTTATAAAAAATCATAAAAAAATAGAAAAATAATAGAAAAAATTAAAATTCTTTTTGCATTAATTTTCTTTTTAAATCTAGAATTTTTGAAAAATAAAAGTAAAATTTTAGTGTTAATTTTTAGAAAAAGTTTATTTTTGTTAATTCATTAAATCTTAGAAAAATCATAAAAAATTCAAAAATTAATAAAAAATGTTATTTTTCTTTTTTATAAAATTTTCTTTTGTCATTTAGTGTCTAGGAAAAATATAAATTTAGTATAGGTTTAAATTTTCTTAATTTCAGTCTTAGACCGTGTTTACGAGGTGGTTTTACCGTTTCTTTTCGTTTTTAGGTTTTCAAACGGACCTCCGTTTTTATTTTAGTTTTTTTTATTTTGCAAAATTAAGTTAATTAGATATTAATTTTGATTTTAATATAATTTCAGCATTTATTTTTCTTAATTTTTAATATTGGGTTCCCCAATAAACTATTTTGTTGTCCCCGTATTTTTAGTTTAGAATTTAATCTTTGAATTTCCTATAATAATTTTGTTTGAACCTGTAGGTGTGATGTTCCTAAACACATAAGGGCCATCTTCTAGTGCTTTGAGAAGCCACTTCCGGTTTTCCCTCTTGCGATTAAGAAATCATTTGAATCTACTCGCCCAAGGTATGTAACTACCCCTTTCAAGCATGGGTGGCCTAGTCTCAGAACCGGCTTCAGCAAGGGATTGTTGGTATGTTTTGGATGTCAACATGTCTTAAGATTCAAAGATTGGATCTTTTTAGACGAATATGAGTGAGATTTGTGAGAAAATAACCAAACTCAGTAACAGTAGTCAAATTCGGTAACACTGTTCACGGACAACACGTAATCTTTAAATACTAAACTCGAACAGTACCCTATCAAACTCGGAAATCTTCAAATACTAAACTCGGTAAACTAAAAACTACTAAAATTTGGTAACACTATTCACTATAAACTCGGTAAACCTAAATTGTTAAAATCCAACAATTATGAATTATTAATAACCACAAATTTGATGAAACTGAATTTTATGATGATTAGATAATCCAAATGTTCTAAAAACTCAAATTCGATAGAACCGAATTTGATTACCGAGTTTAGTAAATCTTTGAAAAACAGATTTGAAACACTTCAAAACTTGATAAAACCATGAAATGAAAGTGTAAAATGACTTGGAAAGCTTATTACCGAGTTTTTGCTTAGTAGAATTCTCTATATCACAAATTCGATAGAACCGAATTTGTGAACTTAACAAACTCGATAAAACCGAGTTTAATATCGAATTCCTAATAAACGACTTTTGATTGAACCAAAAGATCGAATATATCTATTACACTTATTTTTCTTACTGAAATTGCCAAATTTACAAGAAAAAATGTTCCGAAACTCAAAATAACTCTACCGAGAATGCCATGCTTCTACCGAAAATCAAAACCACGCTTCCGAAAATGAAATGAACAGTTCCGAGATCACAATATCGTCTAAAAAACTCGAATTCACTGTCAAAAACAATCTTGAAACCTCAATAACACCTACCGAATTCGGAATCCTTCATTTCTTGATTCTCGGTCGAACAAAAACACGCACAAATCACGCACTCTACTTCTCTATTGGCGATTGATACCACTTGATAGGTCACATGAATCTTGAATCAATCATATCAACATGCAAGATTAGAGAGAATGAGAGCAAGTGAAGGGAAAATTCAAATATTATTATGGAGGGAAAATGAGAGTTAATTAGAAGGGCATCACCCTCTAATGAAGATTAAAGGGCTATTTATAGGCAATGGAAGGGAGGCTTCCCTTTCTTATTTTCCTAACTTGTCAAATACTAGTCCAGACTTGGTTATTTGCTATTCTTACTTACAAGCATAATAAGCCTTATTACAAGCTATATTAAACTAAACAAAATAAAGTCTAATAATAAAATATAATAAAACCACATAATCCACACTTTTCCATAAACCTAACACAACTTCTACTACACAAGAAAATGCAACGACGCCCGCACACGACCTAGTCCATTTAATGTCTCATTTTAATCAATCACTTCCAAAACAATCTTCACGTTTGATGCTAGATTATAGACGCGTTGTACACAGTTACTCAAATAGTTTTTAGTGGTGTGATGGTTGACGACTTATCTACACAATCATATCAATCTCATTTTCGATAATACAATACTTATACTATTTAGCGTAAATAGATAAGGAATATACATAAATATTTCTAATTATTAATTATAAAATTTTATCTCGACAAGGTCCATTTTGATACACCTTATTCACTTCAAAATAATCATTTCCTTGGATGAAATGAAGTTTAATCACACTAACACCTCAGGAAAGTTTTTCGAGAAAAATTATTTTTTTTTGTTCTTTTAGTGAATTTATGAATTAAATAAAATAAGAAAATTAATATTTTATTATTAAAAATCTCCAAAAATTGTTTTAAGTAAAATTTCTAAGTATAAACTTTTTACGAAATTTCGACATGACCCGTACGTGTTTACAATGTTTTTCCAAGTTTCAAACCTTAATTTCCAAACACTTTTCACAATTCGACACTTTTCGACAATTCCAAATCTCAAACTTTAACGTTCACCAAAATTTTTCCCTAAATATTAACAATCAATATCCTTCGTAAATAATTTCGCTTTTCAAAAAGTCCACAAAAACTCTAAAAATGATCAAAAATCGCTTATTGGGGCCTCAAGGCCATCAAGGGTCCATTAAGATATTTATAAGTCCAAAATATATTTAAGTCCAAAACCAAGGTCCATTTACATATATAAGTATATACTTATATGTAGAAATAATCCGGACCACAATAAGCCCTCCCGTTAAGCCGCGGCTCAAATAGACTTATTGGCCGTGAGTCATAAAACTCTAAAATACGTATATTAAGCTTTAAAATAAGCTAATAAGCTACGTATCGCTTTTGGTTACTACCATAAGCCTAAAAAAATAGTCCACAACATATGCCACCCCACCTCCCCCTTAACAAAAAAAATCAATCTAAAGCATTTCCTAGTGACTTTGGGAATTTACACGTGGCCTTTAAGCCCAAATAAGCCAAAAAATAGCTTAAAAATAAGCCCGAATAAGCTATACAATCAACTTATCAAAAAAATAAGCATTCTAGCATCATATATTATTCAACCATCACGACCACAACATCAAAACTACAAAAACCCTTATTTTCTTTTTCACTATTCACGAACCAAACGCACCCTTTTAATTCATTTCGCTTCCAAAAATCGATTTTCACGACGATCAAACTTTATACAACCTAAATTATAATGTATCAAAATAAACCAAAAAGGACAAACAAAATTTAATTTTAAAAACATACAAGAATATCGTTTAAAATTTGTAGATTTCGACCGACCGGACACCCAATACGTTGTTTAAATGAATAACCAAACACTAGAATCAATCCCAAATATTTATGTCTTTATGTTTTCTCGATCAAAATTCAAAAATCATGAGTGTGTGTGTTGTAGGTGGCGGAAGAACTATACACACACAAGAGAAGTGTGTGTTTTTATTTTTTGTAAATGGAATGGATTATGGTGAAAATAATTCTAGTGGAAGCATATATGTGTACATCTCTTAAACAAATGAGCTATTATTTTAGCTCCTTTATCTCCCTTTTAAACCATAACGGCCATGGGATCCAAGGGAGTCCCGGGCCTTTCTTTTCGAGTCAAAATCACTTAAAAACTCGTAAAACTCAACCGTAATATTTGCCCCAAAGTTAAAAAGCTTTTTTATTCACCTTAAAAATAATTTTCTATTAACTTAGAGTATTCACTTGCCATATTTACACTTTAAACCCTTCAAAATTAAATTTGGACATTAACAGGATCGCGGTCAGATCTTGCTTTTTTTGCATTTTCTGTCAAAATTCACGGCGTCAAGACCACCCGGATGGGGAATACACATAAACACAATATTAACCTTTCAAAAAGGATTTATTAATAACAATAAACCTTAGAGTAGAATCTCATCACATATGCATTAAAAATCAGCACCGTCAAACATTGGTACAAAAATTCTGAGTAAACATGACAAACGTCAAAATAGACTAAAGGACTTATTAATGATAATTTTCAGAACTGCAAAAGGGCAGAGGTTAGTGCAATTGTTGCTACCCCCTATTTTAAAGAATTTTGTCCCCAAGAAATTCAACCTACTAACATCATCTAAACCGAGACATTGCGAGATATCTCTTCATTTCATTGATCTGTCCGTTCCCACGTGAATAATTAGGATACGTTTCGAATTCCACCAGACCATGAACGATGGCAATCCTATACGCTTAACTTTCTTAAAAAATCTCTTTCGCCCAAATTTCTACTGGCTCTTCCAGCAAATTTGCACTGACTTGTAGTCATCAACTTGGATCTCATCAATGGCACTTTCTGTGTTGGATGTCAGGCCAAGCACCTTCTTAAGTGTCTTTGACTCATAGAAACGTTGTCATGAACACCATTCAACTTCTCAGGCAATGTTCTAAACCGAAGGAACTAGGGCCTACTTTCTCTTAATGTCTCAAATGGGTTGTCGAACGAACTAGGTGTGCAAACTTCCTTTCTTCCATGCGTACACACCTTTCTAAGGCGTCACTTTTGAGCAAGACATTGTCACTACACTATTGTTTCTGAGAGGCTTCCTTTCTCATTTATTATCCGCAGTAAATTTTTGAGTGATCTAGCGCTAGTCCTTTAGTCTATCCTTTAATCTTGCGAGGTATCTTCTCAGTAGTCTCTTGGTACTAACTCAGGCTTTCAACTATACCTCTCTAAACCTTCAGCGCCACCATACTCGGGGGTGGAGACACTTTCCCTACCATTCGGATGCCTCAAACGGTCGCACATCTCAAGCTAGAATGTAACTATTTTTATACGAAAAACTGTAAGTAAAGGATAGATAAACATCCTAATACTTTCTCGAAGGTCTAGGAACACACGCTTAAAGCATGTGTCTTCAAGGCTTGAATAGATTAAAGCTTCACTTCTGACCTTCAGTCTGAGGGGTGATAAGTCTACTCTATATCTAAGCGGTTCCTATGTGCCTCTTGCATTGACTGCAAAACCTTGATGTGAAACGACTATTCACGATCTGATAATTAATCGCGAGCTCGGGCAACCATGTCTAGCAAACTATCTCTACAAAAATACAATCTAGCCAACGTCCTTTCCATCTTATAATCCTTCACGCATAGGTTAGGTAAATGAGCCCGGACTTAGTGTGAGAGACGGTCCAAATGACCTCAGATTGTGTTTCATGGCCCACTAACTATCCTAGGAAACTTAGTCAAAAATCCAACTTATCCCTTTCCCATTTCCTTATGAAATCCGTTAGGTTGCTGGAGCTCAAGCCAGATGGCCTTTTGATGCTCAGCCTTTAACCTTCAAACAAGTTCAAACGCAGCTACTACATACTCAAGCTATATTTTAATATCCTTTTTTTTTTTTTTTTCATTCTAGGCCACCAATAACTGTCTCTCAATATTCATAAATACATTTATCAGCTCTTGGGGTACGGGTAGTGACTTTGATTATGAAATTGTGTGTTCGGCTTCATCATTATCAGGGTTCTCACATCACCCTTCGCAAAGCTCATATAGTCGCATACATGGGTAAATGTATCGCTCCATTCATTCTGAAGTTCATCATTCATCTAAACTCTTTTTGTAATCCTCAGACTCATCCTAACTTCTCCTTTTGAGCCGTTATGTATCCTAGTCCTTGATACTCAGTACTGAAGGATTATATTCATGGCTGCTCATGATTTGTACTTAGGCTTCTCTTTCTTTAACCTACTTTAGTGGCAGATCAGCCTACTACAGATTCACCTTACCAGGATGGTAGCGAACTTTCATAGTCTAATCATCTAACCAATTCAGTTCCAGCGACGCTGTGTCGCATATTCATCTCTTTCTGGACTAAAGATATGATGAAGACTCTTATGTTCCGTATAGATGACCCTCTTTGTCCTTATAAAAGATAATGTCTCCGATTTAAGTGCAAACATAACCGCACCCAATTCCAAATCATTGGTCATATAACTATTCTCATGCATTTTCAACTGCCTAGACGCATAGGTTATCACCTTACCTCTTTGCATTAATACATAGCCTAGTCTTATTCTGGACGCATCACAATACACTACAAAATCCTCTGGTCCATCGGGGAGAGCTAGAACAGCCTCATCGGTCAGTGCACCAGAAATCTGCACAGCCTTCTGTATAGTCTTTGGCTCCGTTGCTGCCACCATCCCACGGATCTGTGGAGCAAGGCCATACACATACCTCTCAATCATCCTACTCTCTGGAGTTACCAAATGTGGAACTAACCTAGCCAACTCATGAAACCTATCAGTATACGCAGCATGGCCAGCCCCGACCATGGCGTGATTCCACAACTCAGATTCCAACTTTTGCATCTCATGACTAGGACAAAACTCTTGTATCATCATAAACTTAAAGTCATTCCATGACATACTAACAACAACTTCTCGGCTTAGCGTGCGGATCTGAGAGTTCCACCACGTTAAAGCCTTACCCATAAATGAACCAGCAGTGTATTTCACTTTTTGGTCAATACTACAACCACTCATATCATGCACAGACTCCATTTTCTCAATCCAACGAGTAAGAACTACAGCACCTCCCTTACCATCATATTCCTTAGGGTTACAAGCTAAGAACTCCTTATATGAACAACCTACCCGGTTGCCATTTACTATCACATTCCCAACGTTCTCCTGAACGTTCTCATTAACCACATTACCATTCTGATTTCCAACATTTCCTCGGTTACTAACCTAAGCCAACATGGCGGGTAAGAGGTTCTGCAATTGTTGGGCAATGATCGTCGAGAAGTCGGGTGCTCCCCCATTGGCTCCCTCTACATTCCCATTGACTCCCTCTACACCCTCATTAGCTCCCATACCTTGGTCATTTCCTTGACCATTCAAATCATCAACACGCTCATCATTACCTTCCCTAGGTCTTCTACCCCTTCCACCTCTACCAACCCGTACACCCGTTCCCCCTCCTAATGATTCGGCAGCAGGCTGGCCAGCACTTCGGGTCCTCATCCTTGGCGGCATTATCTATACGAGGGAGAACATGGGCAACGTTAGGTAGGCAGGAAGACTCGCATATATATAGAATATCTTACTATATATATACAGATATACACATAACACCACCCTACGGTGTCAACATCGATTTGTGTGAACAACATTACTAAGTATGAGTGAGTTGTGATACGCTTATAACTACGTTGGCCACCGTACTTATATTCGCATCATTTCCCAGTCATATTCAATATTGAGCTCACACATTTCAATGCCTGACATAACTAAGGCACCAAACCGCGAACACACAAAAGCAGAACATCGCGCACATAGATCCTATACGCAACTAAACAACGGATCTTAGGTTATAGTCTAGGCCAATCCACCTAGTTCTCTATAACCTTGGCTCAGATTACCAATCTGTCACACCCTGACAATGGCGGAAACTCGGGAGTGCAACATAATGATCAATCATAACACAAGATACAAAATAGAGAAAACTACAATGCATAAACTTCAAGTGCTATGAAGAACATCAACCTCGAACAACCTCGAGTGATGTCCCAACTCGCAACTAAAATCCACAATCTCTTACCATTATTCAAATACCCTCACAGGGGCCTATAATCCAAACTTAATCCAAAACATCCAAATACTAGAATCAAACAACAAGCAAGCAAGACTTCACCTGAAAATCCACTCGGGATACTTCTAAGTCTGCTATCACAATCACCAAACTATTCTTCTTTCACTTTACCTGAAAATGATACTCGAAAACGTCAACAATAATGTTGGTGAGCTAGTAGGTTTGACCTTAAACCCAAAAGCTGTGCCAATATTTCAACAGTGGACAATAGTGCTATATGACAGTGAATATATGCAAACAACCTTAGCATCACCGCTAATCAATAACCATATGTCACTTACGCACCTAAACGGCCTACCAGCTGGAGCACTAAAATTAGGGCAGGACCACACACAAACCTGGGTAGGCGTACCCATCCGCTCCAATAATCACACAAATACTGGGTAGGCGTACCCATCCGATCCAAACAATCATGCATCACATAATATTCACATAGCAGTCATAAGCACATATCTTGTCCCAAAAACAAAACCACATTTCGCACAGTTCAATTCAAAATATTTCAAAACACATTTGAGCATCATTTTCTCCCAACGGAAAAACAGTAAAAAGTGGTGCTACGAGAACTCACCTCAAGCAAGTCTTTAGCTACCAAATCTCAATCACACAAGTAAATCCAACGACGCCCGCACACGACCTAGTCCAGTTAATGTCCCAATTTAATCATCAATTTCCAAAACAATCTTCACGTTTGATGCATAGAGTTTAGAAGCGTTGTACAATTACTCATAACAATTTAGTGGTGTGATGGTTGACGACAAAACCAAACAATCATATCAATCCCATTACTCAATAATACATACTTATACTATTTAAAGAAAATAGATAAGTAATTTACGTAAATATTTATAATTAGAAATTATAAATATATCTCGGTAAGTCGATTCGGTAACCTTAGTCACCGTGAAAATAATCATATTAGAGTTGAAAATAAAACGTTTACTCATAATAAACATATTAGAGAAGTTTCGAGAAAAATTACATCTTTCGTCTTTTAGTGAATTTATTAAATAAATAAAATAATTAAATCATGTTTTTAGTAAATTTTCTAAGTATAAACTTTTTACGAAATTTCTACATGACCAGTACGCTCATACAACGTTTTCCAAGGTTTCAAACCTTATTTTTAACACTTTTCATAAATTCGACACTTTTCGACAAAACTCCAAAATCTCAATCTTTAACGTTTACTAAAACGTTTTCCCAAAATATCGTTCAATATCACTTCGTAAATACATTTTAACTTTCAAAAGTCTGTCAAAACTCTCATAACGACTAAATATCGTTTATTAGGCTTTAAGGCCCAACAAGAGTTATTTTACCGGGGAATCGTCCCCTTTACCAAAAAAAAGGCCCAACAAGAGTCCATTAAGATATTTATAAGTCCAAAATACGATCCAAGTTCAAAACCAAGATCTATTTACATATATAGGCATATACTTATAAGTAGAAAATAATCTCGACCACAATAAGACCTCCCATTAAGCCACGGCTTAAATAGACTTATTGGGTCGTGAGTCCATAAGCTCCAAAATACGTATATTAAGCTTGAAAATAAGCTAATAAGCTACGTATCACATTTGGTTACTACCATAAGCCTCAAAATAGTCCACAAACATACGCCATAACACAAAATAGTCAAAATCACTTTCCTAGTGATTTTGGAAATTTTTGTGGCCTATAAGCCCAAAATAAGCCAAGAAATAGCTTAAAATAAGCCCGAATAAGCTATACAAGCTACTATCCAAAAATAAGCTATCTAGCAACATATATTATTCAACCATCACGACCACAACATCAAAACTACAAAAACCCTTATTTTCCTTTTTATAACCCACGAACCAAACACCCTCTTTTTATTCATTTCGCTTCTAAAAATCGATTTTCACGACGATCAACTTGTACAACTAACATCTATGCATCAAAATAAACCCAAAAGGACAAACGAAATTTAAATTTGAAAACTTACAAGAAAATATTCAAAAATGTATATTTCGACACGAACCGGACAACCCAAACGTTGTTTAAATGAATACCCGAGCACTAGAATCAACCCCAAATATCTATGTCTTCATGTTTTCTTGATAAAAGTTCAAAAATATTTTATGTGTGTGTGTGGCTTGGTTCGGACGCACAAGGAGAGAAAGAGATGTGAGAGTATTTTTTTTTAGATCAAAATGATACTATGTGTTTTCAAAATGCAAGGTGGAATATGTGTAGGAACTATCCTTAGACAACCAAGCTAAAAAAAGGTCTCCTTGTCTCCCCTCTTGACCCATAACCGGCCATGGGATCCTAGGTGGTCTCTGGTCTCTCTTTTCGTGTCGGGATCACTTAAATACTCGTAAAACTCAATCGTAAAATACTTCCCAAAGTTAATTAGCATTTTTATTCACCTTAAAAATACTTTTTCATTAACCTAGAGTATTTACACGATATATTTACACTTTAAACCCTTTCAAAACTCATCTGGACATTAACGAACGTGTTAGACTCGTTTTTCGGCATTTTTTAAAATCCACGGGTCAAACCACCCGGAATACAAATAACACAATAATACCTTCCAAAAGGGATTATTAATCACAATAAACCATAAATCACCATAATTCTCATAAAATCACCACCGTCAACACAGTACATTATCTGAATAAACTGACAAAAGTCAAATAGTCAAAGGACTATAAATGAAATATTCAGAACACAAAAAGGGCAAAGGTTACATGCTACCATGCTTATAAAAAGCTTTGCTTTTGGTTAATTATGTCTTAAGTATTTGCATAAATTGGCATGTTTGTGATCTACATCTTTTATGTCTGCAATACTCAATTGTTTGGTCTGCATTTAGCATTTTTGTGCTATGCATTTCTCATGTCTGCAATATTCATTTTTGTGGTCTGCAATATTCATTTTTTGGGGTACTAATTATCTGCAAGTTTCATGCTTGTGATCTGGATCATTCATGTCTGTAATTTTCATTTTTTGGTCTACATTTCTTATGTTTGATGTCTGCAATATACATTTTTTGGTCTGCAATTTGCATTACTGAGGTCTGCATTTGTCATGTTTCTGATCTGTATTTTTCATGTATGATGTATGCAACTGTATTGTTTGTTTGTTGACTTAAAAAAGTCAGTCTATGGAATTACCCAATCTTTCAAGTAAAGGTCAATACAAGGTAAATGCTTGAATCAGGATTTCCAATCAAACTCACAATCATGCTTGTTGACTATTAAAACACCCAATCAAACTCACAGTAATGCTAGTTGCCTATCATAGGTCAAACACAAAAATTTCAACCAAATGGTAGACATAGCTTCAAGTGACAGTGTTTAATTGATAAGAAACATTGTCATTACATGGAACAACCTTTTACAAAACACAAAATTCATGTTGCTATTACATCATACATAACTAGATCCTAACACCATAGGAAACAACCTATGACATTTTAAAGCTTTTTAGGTAAACATGCAGAACACAATAAACAACCCAAAAGCCAACCAAGACATATACCAATACTGCCCAAGCCTTACACGATCTGCTTCCAATTTTATCACATAGGCTTCAATTTGGTTTCTTGACCTTAATAGCCCATGTATAATCGCCACTATACGTTGAAACATTCGGGGATCCATCTAATCAAAGAAAATGCAAGGTGAGTCTTGTATATAACAACAACAAAAAATCACTAACAAATTCGTTATTCAATAGCCATAACTAGTAATTGCACACACTCAAACTTATTACCCTTTGTGGACATGCATAGAAACGACGACCTGGGTTTATGTTGGTCTATGAGGTAAGTATTATTGCCCTTCGTCCACAAAGACAAAACGGATAAGCCATGACTTGGTTTTGTTTTTAGGGTTTGTTCTTGATTTTGAATTGGGGATAAAACAAAGTGTGTGTTTTCAAAAAAAGGCTCGTATTTATAAAAGATGTGGGGTAGTGGGGTTTAAAATTATGTTAAAATATGATGTAAAAGGAATAGACCAAAATGCCCCTGTTTGGGACGGGCTTGACAAGAGTTAACGAAAAAAAATTGACCGTTAGAGTTAGGGATGAACGGGGCTATGTAGTTTCAATATAGGGATGGACGAGGCAAAAAAAAAGATCGAGGACGGGCTTAGGGATTTCACCCAAACCACAGGGACGAACCATACAATTTACTCTTATTTATATTTCATCGTGGTTCTGACATTGCTTACTTGCTGCTTTTTGTGGATGATATCATAGTTACAGCTTCATCTTCAGCGTTCTTACAACAGGTTATTGCTTCATTACATGGTGAGTTTGCTATGACGGACCTTGGTTCGTTGAATTATTTTTTTGGCATTTCCGTTCAGCGGTCATTTGCAGGTTTATTTTTATCCCAGTTTACATATGCTAAGGAAATTCTTGAGTGTGCACATATGCATAAGTGTGATCCATGCAGGACTCTTATGGATACTAACTCTAAATTAGGAGCTGATGGCGATCGTGTGAGTGATCTTACATTATATCGGAGCTTAGTTGGTGCACTTCAGTATCTCACATTTACCCGCCCTGACATTTCTTACGCAGTTCAGCAGGTTTGTCTTTTACATGCATGATCTACGAGAACCACATCTGGCTGCTCTAAAGCATATTTTACGCTATGTGTGCGGCACTATTGATCATGGTCTTCAGCTTCATGTGTCGTCTACATCTCAGCTTACCGTTTATACTGATGCTGATTTGGCTGGTTGTCCGGTTACTCGTCGATCTACCCCGGGTTATTGTGTTTTTCTTAGTGATAACTTGTTGTCATGGTCTGCCAAGCGGCATGTTACCTTGTCTCGCTCTTGTGCTGAAGCTGATTATAGAGGTGTTGCTAATGTGGTTGTTGAGACTGCTTGGGTGCGTAATCTTTTATGTGAGCTTCACGCTCCTTTGTTTACTATGACATTTGTTTATTGTGATAATGTTAGTGCCGTTTATTTGTCTACCAACCCGGTTCAACACCAACTTACTAAGCATATTGAGATCGATATATACATTTTGTTCGTGATTTTGTGGCTTTAGGACAAGTTCGTGTTCTTTATGTTCTTTCGCGGTTTCAGTTTGCTGATATCTTTACTAAAGGCTTTCCGAGTGCATTGTTTTCGACCAACTTGAACGTCCGAAGACCTCCCACTCAAACTGCGGGGTGTATTTGACGTCATATTAGGCTTAGTTATATTTGATTAAAGGTCTAGCTCATATGTTTAGGTTATGTTTCAAGCAATGTACTCATATACTTTGAGGTTAATATATATTAATGATTATGAAGAATTAATGTATTCTAATAAAATATACCATAAAATATACTAAAACTTGGGCCTTCGACCGAAGTGTACGTTGACAACTTGACGGCATGAGAAAAATATACACACCACCTTCTCCAACTCGATCGTTGCCAAGACCAACTTGTACTTTTTCTCGTGCAATGATGCGTCATGTGACGGTCGATTTTTCATAATGACTCGTCGCGTGTGTCAATTTGTTCTTAATATATTTCTTTTCTACTCACCGCAAGGTCCTTTTTATTCTTAAATTTGTTTATTTTTGTTGTTTTTCATTTTTTAATACAAAGTTATGAATATTTTTGCCCTCAATAACTTAGTTTCTGCGTGCCACCTAAATTAAAGTATTAAACTGTCATATATCATTAACTATTAATTACCTTGATGGATCTATGTTCAAGGCCCACTGATCTTGATCATTATTGAGGCTCATGTTGCTTAATAAATAAGTAAATAACTCATCCAATTTTAGACATTGTGTACACCCAAGCCCACTTCGGACATCTCTGCTCATGGCCCAACTTGGGTTGTGCATATTTTCTCCTTTATATCTTGAACCAAACTATAAATGGTTTCTTACGATGAATAATCTTTATCACCTTTTAATTAATGCATAGAAATCGTGGAAATCAGTATACAGGTCGAATAATAGCATATCACGAAACGTGACAGCATTTTGATACTCAGTTGACAAACTTAATGACCTTGACGAACTTTTTATGGCAAAACACGAGCTTTTAAGGTCTAAATACGAAGTGCGTATAAATGTTGTGTGGAGTATGAGGGCCGTCTCGAATTTTTGAAATTTTTAAGGGCCATGAACGAAATTAGATAATGAAACATTTCGAGAAGTAATGCTATATATAAAATGTCTCTGTACAATCGCTCACCTTGCACATCCTTAAAGACGACTACTCTAGTTATTTTCCATGTGAACAGATCATATGCAATCGTTATTTTTTACTAAAACAGATCATATACAACCGGTTTCTATATTAAGAAACCAAGTGATGTATCCTTAGAGACCTGTTGAAAATTTATAAATCCGTAGATCTACAATATGCATGGTCCGTATCCACTTTTTAAATTACTAAATAAACTATTTGTTGAATATTTCAATATTGCCTCGTTAAAGACAAAGAGATTGTAATTAATATACACGCAATTATACATTTCAAAATTAAAAACGAGCAGCACATATACAAATGGAGATGAAGCTAATATACAAACGTTACCCACTAAATGATTGACATTTTGAAATAACAATTCAAATGGTTGATGTAGATAACCTAATTTAAACAAAAATATCAAGTACCAAAATCATTTGTTTAGTAAATTGTTTAAGATGGCCGGCAATAGAATCAAAATCCGTAGATTTTCCATGTGAACCCTCGGACGAAACTTATAATATATATATGAACCTTTTCTTTTACTTTAATTTGTTTAAACGGTGTGTAAACTCTGATTGAAATTTTTTTCACGCTCAAATAAAAGTTTGGGTACATATAATCAGATTCATATGGTGGATAATGAGCACATGTTATTGAATTGTAAGATGATATTGCTTTCACATTCAGTATTTGATATGGAATTTCTCTAGTAATTTATTAACATGTTTTTTTGATCAAATTCATTTGAATAAGGTGTAGTCCGACATTCGTGATTATCTATTCGAATAGTTAAATTAAACAATATTTAGGACTTGATTAATCTATCCATGCAGATTAAGAATCTAATATACTTACGAAAGCATGGAAAATGGGGGGTGGTAGGTAGCATAACACACTTGACATTATTCAAACATCCATCACGTGGTCACACCATTAAGTCGATCCATTTTCGAATTTAACAAACAGATCGAAAGTAGTTGGTAGTTCGGTACAATTCTTCAAAGCTAGTTTATAAATTCTTTAGTACTTTCTATTAATATCCTTATAAAACCGATGTGCTTTTTCCCAGTTCATGTTAATCGGTGAGTCTTTATGACTCACATTCACATGTACGCAGTCTCATCAAATTAATTATGGAAACTATTTTGCAATCTTTTCCTGACCATAAATGTAAACATCTAGCGACTTTTGAACTTTTTACTTCTTATATTATATGTAATGAGTCAAGTTATTTTGGAGACTAGTAATCTCTTACATACCGAGGGACAGATCTGAGCCGTTGATTACATAAAATTTGAT
>BQNB010068987.1:0-33653 GCA_026074375.1 Tanacetum coccineum
ATTTTCATTTTAAATCTAGTATTTTTTAAAAATAAAAGAAAAATTTTAGTGTTGATTTTTAGAAAAAGTTTATTTTTGAATAATCCTTTTAGGTACCGAAAGATACGTTTGATTGCTTCAAGGTGCTTTTTGGTTGGCTTAGCCTGATATCTAGCACACATGCATACAGCAAATACAAGGTCAGGTCTACTGGCAGTAAGGTACATTAGGGAGCCAACCATTCCTCTAAATCGAGTTTGGTCAACTGGAATCCCCAAGAGATCCTCGTCCAGTTTCAATCGATCCACCATCAGTGTATCGACAGGTTCAGAAAGATCCATTCCATATTTTGTTAAGGTTTCGAGTGCATATTTTGCTTGGTTAATAAAGATGCCTCTGGGACTTTGAGAAACTTGTAGTCCTAAGAAAAATGACATTTGTCCCATCATCGACATCTGAAATTTGGAGCTCGTCTCTTTTGAAAAAATGGTACAAGCGGTAGGATCAGTTGAGGCAAATATTATATCATCTACGTAGATTTGAACGAGGAGAATATGTTTGCCTATTTTACGAGTGAATAACGTCGGATCCACAGCCCCTTTGAAGAAATTTGTTGCCATGAGGAACTTTGATAAAGTGTCATACCACGCCCTTGGAGCCTGTTTTAACCCGTAAAGAGCTTTCTTCAGACGATAAACGTGAGTAGAATGTTCTGGATCCTCAAAACCTTTCGGTTGACTGACGAATACTTCTTCTTGCAGATCTTAATTCAAAAATGCAGTCTTGACATCAATCTGGTAGATGACCATGTTTTTACTTGCAGCATTTGCAATGAAGATTCTAATAGCCTCTATTCGAGCAACTTGAGCAAATGATTCTTCGAAATCGATACCCTCCTCTTGACGATATCCTTTTGCAACTAACTAAGCTTTATTTTTAGTACATCACCATACTCATCAAGCTTCACCTTGTAGATCCACTTGAGAGTGATAACCATTACATAGACTAGGCGAGGTACTAATTCCCATACTTCAATTCGATCAAACTCGTGAATTTCATCTTGCATGGCTTGAAACCAGCAGTCTTTTATCACGACCATTTTGAAATTCTTTGGTTCGACTTTTGACAGTTTAGTATGGAAACAGCACCATAGAGCATCGGAAGCTAACTGTTTTCTGGTGGATACCGGATGAGAAGGATTACCAACTATATTATCAAGAGGGTGATCTTTGGACCATTTTCTGAGATGAGCTGGTGGTTGATTAGCTTGGTTGGGTTCAGCTATACTAACATCCCCTGATGATGACTGTGCAGAACTTGGTTCTCCAGTAACAGGGTTATTTGAGGGATGAAGGGTAGCTTGAGTAATTGGGGTGTCTTCGATAGTGGGTCCAACTGCAACATCATGTTGAATGACTGGAGGTTGTATTCCAGATGATGACGGTGAAAAACTTGTTGACGGTGCATCTTGAGCAAATGTTGTAGACACAGATGTACCTGGTGGAACAACATGAGCGTTAACAGCAGTAGCCGAAGGTACTGGTTCATCGACTCTAGTTACTTCAAAGTATTCATCGAACATCGGTTGAAATAAAATCTCCAGCTCTTTATCGGTTGGTGGAACATAAGTAGTTGCATGGACATGTGTTGGGGCGAGCCCTGAATTGAGTTGTCCAGGGGTCATCGACATAGGCTCGGGTCCTGAACTGATGTGTACAGGAGCCATCGTCTGATGCAGCTCATCGAATGTGACGTGAATTGTTTCCATTATTCGATGAGTTCTCTTGTTGTAGACTCTATAGCCCTTCCTGCTAGGAGCATACCCAACGAAAATCCTAATGTCAGCTTTGGCTTGCAATTTTCCTAGATCTTCGCTATCATTTGTAGGGTAGCACATAGCACCAAATACTCAGAGAAATGTAAGATCATGCTTCTTATCATGCACAAGCTCATAAGGGGTTTTGTTGTGACGAGTATGAATTAGGGATCGGTTTTGGGTGTAACAAGCAGTAGCGACAGCTTCTGCCCACATAAACATCGATGCTGTTAAGAATATCAACATTGTACGTGCTGTTTCCACAAGTGTACGATTTTGTCTTTCGACAACACCGTTTTGTTGAGGAGTTCTCAAAACAGACTTTTGATGAAATATGCCAACACCTTCATAATATTTAGACATAACTTGGTTGACGAATTCCGTTCTATTATCTGTTCGGATGTATCTGACTGTTTTGTTGAGACCAACTTGTATTTGCTTTAGAAAGTTGATGACAAACTCTAGAGTCTCATCCTTTGATCTTAAAAACTTTACCCATGTAAATCTTGAATAGTCATCCACGATGACTAAAATGCATTTCTTCCCATTAATACTTTGTACTCTCATTGGACCACATAGATCCATGTGAAGGGTATGAAGAACTTCCATATTGGTGTTTTTAGATTTTGGTTTGTGGGAGTACTTCTTGCTTTTTCTAAGTTGACAGGCTGAGCAAAGATGATCCTTTTCAAACTTCAATCTTGGTAAACCTCTAACCATATCTTTTCGAGCAAGATCATTGATTGTGCTATAGTTTAAATGGTTTAAACGACGATGCCACAGCCATGATTTGATCTTAGAAGCTTTTGACAACAACCATACTGGAGAAGACTTCATCATATCATCAATCGATATCGTGTACAAATTAGTGCCACGACTACCTTTAAGCAAGTCTATGTCATTCATATCACGAACAAAGCAAGAATGCTTTCTGAAATCAATTTCAAGATCTGAATCACAAAATTGCCCTACAGAGAACAGATTGTGTCCAAGTCCTTCCACATAGTATACTCTGGAGATCACACTGTCACCAATAACATAATCTCCATAACCCATGATAGCTCTAAAGTGATCATTCCTGAATCTTACTATCCCGATGAACTTTTCCATAAAGTTCTTGAGCTTTGAACGATTCCCCGTCATATGTTTTGAACAACCTGAGTCCAGATACCAAAGGATAACCTGTACGACTTGCATTTGAAAACAGTCGAGTGTGGAGAGTTTGGAATTTTGGTTCGTCAATTTTTGTTGGGGTCCTGTTGGTTAGCAGATATAATAGAACATTTCACATAAAGCTTAGTTAAAGGGCACAGTTTGCCTTTGGCATATTTCTTTCCTGTGGGTCTCTATTGATAACCATAATTAAGTTTTCCTAAGGTGAATTTCTTTCCTGTGTGTCTTCATTGATAACCAATATCAGCAAATAGTTTGCCCGTTGCTTTCCAAACCCGCTTGGTCTTGTTCAAATTGTTATCAGACAGTTTGCCTTTTGGTTTCTAAATCTGCTTCCCTTTATTCAAGACAATTTTAATAGTGGGGGTTGCATTCACAGAACTTAAGATATTAACAACACACATTTCATGATTTGCAGAGTTTAAACATTTGTTACACGTGTTGCACACAGATTCAGAATTCGAATTAATTACAACACGCTTAGAGCTAATGCTAGAATCAACCCGATTCACTTTTGTCCATACTGACTTATTTGTCCTAGGGTGGTCTTCTACTTTCTTCTTATTCTCACTCTTAGCAGGCAGGATCCTATTTTTCTTTGTATTGCTTCTAGGCTTTGATCCGCTTGCTTCAGTGGAAGTGTTTACTCCTGTAGAAGGAATCACAGGGATATTAGTCTGTTGAACTTTCTGGTGCACTTCGTGTTTCTGTGTGTTGCTAGATGAAGTTCCTGGTTTATCACTAAAAGTAACTTGCTTTTTCCTAGTTACAGGGGTAGAGGGAGCCTTGTTATCTCTTTCATTGAAACTTTTTGGGCAAGTGCCAATCACATATTCTAACAATTCCTGAGATAGCTTAGTGTATTGACAAACATAGTTAAGTGCATTATCTAGTGGTTTAACTACTCTAGCTTCCTCTACAATCTCCCTAACTGTTTCTACACTCTCCTTAAGATGGCTGATATAGTTTAAATGAGCACTCCTATTGTTCTTAAGGGGATGAGGGATGGGTTTAACATCAATGGCATACATGCCAGGCGCAAGAACTTTTGGTTTGACAGAGTCACTAGTGACACAAGACACTTTGCTTCTCAACTGAGCCTTTAGACTCTCAATTTCATTTAACATGGTAGATGTCTTTTCACTTGTGTGAGCACGTGTAATCTTAATGTAGTCATACAATTCCTTGTAATGCTGTTTGACCTTTTCTAGTTCTACTCTAACACATTCATTTTGTTCAATAAGAGCAGTGACATCTTTAGCATTATATGTTTCACAACTTCTGTCATTCATTTTAGAGACTTGATCTTTCAAGTTTCTAATTACATTATCCTTTTCTTGAAGCTGTGTTTCTAGAATTTTAATTCTGAAAATAAGTCAAATTCAGGAACATCCTGAGAAGTTTGTGATTTGTTATTTCGAAAGTTTTCTTGAAGGTGTTGATATTTCAATTGTAAAAAGTTGATACTTTAATTGCAAATTTTAGTATCCTTTCAAGTTTTTGAAATATGTTTAAACTCATTATGAACTTTTAGACATCTCAGCTTCAGATCTAGACAACGTGATTTTCCACATCATACAACAGTTGATTCGACAAACAATTAGCAATCCAGATTCTTCATATTTCAATGCGATGTTTTTTCTTACAATTTCAGCACGTTGCTTGTCCACGACATTCTGATCCACCTCATCTGACATTTGATCAAAACTTTCTTCCATTACTTTAACTTCTTTAAAGAGAGGCGTTTAAACTCCTGCAAAGTGTTCTTTAAGAGTTTTGAAAAATGGAATCACTTCAGTGAGGTAACATTTTTTAGTTTGCTCAAAACCTCTTTCCCCTTCTGTAATACCTGTTGGGGTGATTCTCTTTTTGCAAGTTTTGTTAAATTCTGTAAAAAGTTGTGTGAGTACATAAAGATTAATCTTCACTTGAATTTTAGTTGGAAGAACTCTGGGGACAAGCTTGACAGGAGTATTGGGTGGATACACTGTCAATGCTGAAAGTGGTTTTGGAACTTAGGTATCAGCCTTTTTCCTGTCATTTTTGTCTTTGGACCAAAATATCTAGTCAGGGGTCAAATCTCTTTGTGGAGCAAAGATTGCAAGATAGTTCTCTTTCGAGTAGTCTGGGGGTGCAAACTTAACTTTATGTTTAACACAGAGGGGGCTTTTCACCTTTTCAAGCATTCTTTTCCTAGTTATCTCAGCTATCTCTAGGGTGTCCTCTAGTCCATGTCATAAACACCATGCATGATTGGTGCCTGACTATACATTACCATTTATAAGGGCAGACTGAACTTGCTTTGCACGGGTGAGACATAAGGGATTTTTATAGCCTATTGCCACCTTTTTTATTTCATCACAAAACGATTTTGGTTTACATAACATGTGAACCGTTTGAACAGACTGCTTTTGTTTGTATAATCTATCTTCAACCTTTTCTTTTAGCCTTTTTATGTCTAAAAACTCTTCAAGGAATTTATCTTCTTTTTGTTTAAAATCCTTTTTCAAAATGATCGCTTCTTCCCTCAACGTCTTATGATGGTTAAGGGTAGAACGAAGTTGCAATTGTGCCGAATGAAGTCCGGTTTTAAAGAGTTTCTTTTTCTATTTCGGAGGTGTCAGAGATAATTATTCTCATTGTTTCATCAATCTCCCGTTCTCTATTATTAATTCAAACTTAGCCCGTTGTTCATACACGCCCCGACCAATTCCTTATATCTTGCAATTCAGAAGTCATGTGTCTTAAACTACTTTAACCTGCTTATTTGCTGACCTACTTGTACCACCTGTTCATGCTAATTCATCGAAATTGACATCAATCATCATTTCCGTACAAAGATACAGTACTTGTACAACATGTTTCTTTGTTGTCCTTCACATACTGCTCATATGGAATAATATTACTATCACTTGTATATTCATGCATCAGGTCAACAACGTAGTTGTGTTTGTACATCGCTTTTGCATCTCGTGTACTTCATGAAAATCACATAGATCTACAAAGGTACATGACCTTGTACCCCAAACGGAGAATTCGAGTCATATGATTGCCCGGCTTCATCGTAGATTACTTCAGATGAAAGATTTACCAATAAACATGTCTGTGTGGTGGGAGACCTCATTAACATCAGAAGTCGAATGCATCACTTGAATCAGCTTCAAAGACATGGTCCACATTGAGTGCCAAATCATCCACATTGTCATCAAAATTGGTGACCTGTTCTCCTGTAAGAAACAACAACTGCTCTTCATTCAGTACAACACCATTCTCATGAGCATTCATAAGCAGCATCTTGTCTTGAAGTAGTCCTGAATCCCTGAGGACGCTTTTGTGATGTGGACATTCTCGTGTTATGTGCCCGATTCCTTTGCAGTTGTAGCACATAATAGGTTTAGCTTGACTAGGATTCACATTGCCATCTCTGTTCTGACCTCCAGCATTCCCAACTACAACATTTCCTCTTGCATTGTTCCTCTAAAATGGTCTTCCTTGATTATGCGCATTGTATCTACCTCAACTCCTGAACAACAACTCTGCGACTTGAACTGTAGCATTGTTCCTGCGTTTGAGGAGTTCTGAGTTTGATTGTTCATTTATGAAGATGTGCTTGAAGTTGATTAGGAGGGCAAGTATTTTGGTTAGGTTTCGATCAAGTTTTCATTGAAGAACTTCCTGAGTGCAGTGAAAGTTATCAGCAGAGCAGGAATGGTTCATTTGAGGATGAGGAGACATGGATGATTGTGTTGGAATTGCTGAACTGAGGCATTAGACACGAAGTGCCAAAGGACATTAGTTTGGTTGATATGAACCTTTCCATCATCATTCTGTTCTCCATTCACAATGCACTCATGTTGCTTCAAGTAAGCATACAACTGATCAAGTTAGTACTCATTCAAACCTCGATGATTTACTTCATTATGAACCTGCTCCATTCAGGGGGGGTTAAAACAATGAGTTTCACAAATTTAGAGTAATCGCATTCTGACATGGTCATCTTGATGTTTTCTCATGTCATTAATGAGCTTTGTAAACCAGACAAAGTATACATTGAATGGTTTTCTCCTTTTGATTTGGCAGAAGGTTCAAATTCATCGTATAAATTGAGATTCTCGTCAGACTTTTGTTAACTCCAAGCCTTCCCGAATCATCTTCACATTGTCCCGAATGTCTTTGGCGTCAGTAAAGTGTTGATGAGTGGTGTAGATGTCTTTGGTATACCTTGAAGAAATATACCGTAGCAAAAATGTCACTTTATAACATGGTCCTTTTGTTCAGCTGAAAGGGTCGCAATACTCTAGCACGTTCTGTACCTAGATGAAGGGCACCCACACCTCCTTCCATAAGGGTATCTCTCATTGGTCCCCATTGAAATGGGACACCTTTCAGTAATTGATTTCATTATATTCTCTTCATTATCTTATCCCTGACAATACAGATGAATCCGTTGTTGCCATGATTCATAGTCTGTTCTATCAAGCATTGGTGGGCGTGTATCGGAACCGGCATACTGGATATCTTCTGACATATTAGACATCTTGATGTATTAGTTATGAATGCAATTAACGTTCACGGGATTTTACAATTCTAAGATTTAAACCGATAAGAAGTTTACCGGGATTTTACAAAATCAATAGAAAAACCGTAAATGAATAATTGGTTGTGGATGATTTGGTTTGTTGATTTGTTTAAAATTTGGCGCAGTTGGATTATGAAAAAAAATAAATTTTACCCTATTACCAAAATCTAAATTTGGTGTAAAAATAAGCTAAAAAGGCTAAAGAAAAAAAATTATATTTTACTTAATTTTTCCCGCCAAAAAGTGTCGCTAAAAAGGTGTCGACCGAATTTTTTTTACCCTATTACCAAAATTTGAATTTGATGTAAAAATAAGTTAAAAAGGCTATAGAAAAAAGATTACAAATTACTTAATTTTTCCGTCAAAAAGTGTCGCTAAAAGGGGTGTCGTCTGGATTTTTTTTAATCAAACCGCCTCCTATATTTTAATCAAACCGCTGCCACCTTGAACAACTCGCCGCCAGTTTTTGTCAAGCAAACCGCCTTTGTAAGCGAGTAACTCGCCGTTTGAACTGGCAACTCGCCGTGTATTAAAATAATGCAAACCGCTGCTGTCTTAGGCAACCCGCCGTGAACTCAAATCGCTGCCTGATGGTAACTCGCTGCCTTGATTTTTATCCAAACCGCCTTGTATTTTGGCAACTCGCCATGGGTTTTTGGAAATTTGGGCAGAGTAACTTTTCCCTTTTGTTCAATATAATAATCAAATCGCTACCAATCCTCTGTAAACCGCCGCGAACAAGCAACTCGCCACCAAATTTAAACAAACCGCCGCAAATATAATTATTAAAATTAAGCAACTCGCCTTTGACTTTTTTCTAAATTTCCGGATCTTGTCCCCTATTTGGTCAAACCGCCGTGAAGAACAAATAATTAAATAAGCAACCCTCCACGTTGAACACAAGGTCGAATTGGACAAAATCACTCAAATAAGCTTTTCTATCCACGAATCAAAGCTCTAACATGCAATACTAAGGAGATATACCAAGATTAAACATCCTATAACATGTATTTCTTCTTGGATCGTCAAAAATGAAGCAACCCTCCACGAAGAACACTAAGCTTTAAAAGCTTATAATTCGAACTATGAGCTTGTTCAACACATGAAATTGTTAACAATCTAACCTTTTATGTAGATAGAACAAGTAACATCCAATTTTAACGCAAAAATAAGCCAAACTCAAAAGTGAGCCATGGGCCTTTTTGAGGCTTAAATAAGCACGAATTTGATCTTGTTTAACCACAAGAATCGACTACGAATCCACACGTAGCTCTGATACCAATTATAGGATCGTTTAATTCATAACACGGGTGATGATTCTTGTGATTGGGCTAGTTTCTAGAGAGAGAAACACATAGAGAGATATTTGAGAGAGAGAGTGTATGTGTTTAAAGTGAAAATGAAATTGACTAGCTTACCTCTTCCAAAGTTGGAAGAGGCTTATATAGTTTTTACAAAATACCGGGTATTAGAACCCGGCTTAAAACCGAAAGACATACGATTAACTATTAAACTACGAACTATTATAAACAATAAATATACAGGGTGACCGAGTCTTTTACTCATATATAACACTAAGTATTTGCGAATTTCTTTATTAGAGGTTTTAAATTGCAAAGAATAAGAGATGATAGTGTTGTTTACGAATTAGGATGCTAAACAAAGTTTATTTGGAAAACTTAAAAGCTTATAAGAATAACTTATGGTTTTTCTTCCCCGAAGTTCTTAAAATGATTAATTATACGTGTTCTCTTTAATTTTTACAAATTAGAGTTATGCTCTTAAAAGTCTAATCAACATATTTAGAGAAAAAGCTTTATCAATGAAGTCAACATCATTTATAAATAAGAATTTTAGTTCAAGTTTATACTTTGGTTTTCTAAAATGAAATTTTTCTATTTGCAAAAATAATGTGTTGAATTAATATATAAAAAAAATGTAGTTGGTGAATAAAAAGGATGCAAGTTATAAATCCTTAAGTGTTAATAATTAATATACAAACTCCATCGCAATAAAGTACATGGGCATTTGTCGGTTCGCTCCCGATGTGACATTGAAAGAAAGGGTAGATGATGTATATTTAGGGTCAGTATCATAATAAGTACACGAGCTCTTGTCGGAGGCGTGGCCGATGTGTCGTCGAAAGAAAAGTGATACCGATTCCTAGCCTAATAATGTAAATAGTAATAATAATGTTGCAAGTTAGAAAATAAATAGTAAAAGTTTTCTTTTCTAAAACCAAGGTATTCTTTTGAACCAACGTTTGCAAAAGTCTACAAGGCTTTTTCATCGGAAGTTCATGCGTCTCGATTATTATTCTCCGGATGGGGTGTCAAAAGCCTTAGCACTTACCCGATGACGGTGGGATGCTAGAGAAGAAAGTCATTCATGGGACAAGTGAACCAACGATGTCTTAGCTAAGGAGGTTTTTGTTTGCTTTGAGTTGTGATCTTACTAAGTGATTAACATATTAGCCCAAAAGGCCCATGTGTAAAGCTTGGTCGGATTTCAACTATCTAAATATGTGGATTTAATGGTTTAAATTAATTTGAGCACACACACTTAAATATATGATTTATGTCGGGAAGAGAAATTCACAAGTTGTAATTATAAGTAGTCTTAGCATCTTAGTTTGTAATTAACAGTGATCTTATTTTTAAGCTTAGTATGGGAAAAGTGAAAAATCGGGAATGATGAAGTTATCTTTTAGACACTTAATTGTGCTTTTTGTTCTATGATCCTTAAAGTTACCAATGAGGTAATGAAAACAATACATTATGTCAACACAAATAAGTTGTAGTTAGGAATATATCAAGAAAAATCATAAAAAGAGAAAAAAGTTTTGAAAATGGGAATTCGGGTGTTTTATAACTTGTGATCTCTTAGCTCTCTCAACAAAAATCTTTGCTACTTTTCAAAGGTTTAGGTTTCGAGGTATTTGGTTATAAGGCATGTGATATTGCGTGAGGACACGCAATCGTTTAGTTTGGGGAATTTTGATAAGTGTAAAATACACATATCCGTTTGTACCTAAAATAACCCAATTAAACCCAAAACAGACTTAAAATGGCAAAAATATACTTGTTTTTGTGTTTTGTGTGTGCAGGTACGGATATATCAAAAATCACAAGAAAACCATCAAAAACGGGCAAACACAGACACAGGAAATGGAAGAGCACAAGAGAAGCCAAAGATTCAGAGCCAAAGCCAAGAAAAGTCAAACCTTGGTCAATAAAAGTCAAAGCCACAAAATGACAAAACCCAAATAATTACCCAAATAGTCCCTCAAGTTTCAAAAATCACACAAATGGTCCCTAAACCTAAATGGGCCATACCCGGATCCAAAGCCCATTACCCTAGCCCACACCCTTTTTATAAAACCACAAGGACCATTCCTGTCAATTTTCAAAGTCCTTTTTACCTTACACCTTTATAAACCAACTACAAGGACCAATCTTGCAAATAGCCAAAGTTCAAACGACTTTTACCTCATTTCAGTTATAAAAAGGGGCGCGAAGACTTTTACTATTCATCGTCCCCTACCTCATTTACCCATGGTCAAATCATAGGGCTTTTCCTAATTGAGGGTCAATAACGACAATTCAAGAGCTCGTTTACACAATGGCAGGGTTAATTATGTCAAATCAAGGGCTCTAATTAATCACTTAAGCATCAAAGCCACGTGGCTATAGAAGAAAACCAAGGAGAGGTGGGTTTTACTCTTGGATCACTCAGAGAAGTAGCACAAGCTGTCACATCAAGAATGACAGGTTGGCAATCCTTGAGTGTCCACACTTGATCCAACGGATGAGATAATTGATCCAATGATTGAAGAAATAGATGGTGAAGATTAGAAGGAGCGTGGGCAAGAAGGCAGGCCTAGAATCTTCTATCAGCAGCTATAAAAAGGTTCTCACCCCTCACACACACATAACTAGTTAGCTAATAGTAGATTTTTAAGTTTTAGCTTAATTTCATTTCTTAGCTTATGTAATCTCCTTTTAAGCATTGTAAGGATCTAAAAGGCCCAAGTTAAAAGCCCATTACCTTAGCCCATACCCATTTTATTAAACCACAGGGACTTAAGTTGCCATTTCTAAAAGTTGTTTTACACTACAACTTTAAATAATCAAATAGATGGACTGAAATTGTAATTACCCAAAGTTTAAAAACGTTACCTCGTTTCAGTTATAAAAAGGGCGCCAAGGGTGTGATACTATTCACCCGTCTTCTCCAATTAGTGCAAAACCCCGCTTCTCTTGTGCTTAATTGTAATTTCCTTTTTAATCATCTAATTGCTTAGTTGTTGCTTATTTGTGCTTTTCATCATCTAATTGTGCTAATTATTCATCATTTTTAGCTTAGTTAATATAGATCTTTAGATTTCAATTTCTGTCTAAAAATTTCATAAAAACCAAAAATATTAGTTAGTAAATTAGTGGTAGATCTTGATTTTAGCTTAAGTGACTGTTGAATTGTGTTTATTAGATTTGTTATAAGCTTAATGATATCTGGTAACAAGGATTAGTTAGCTAGTTTTCAAATTCATAAGCTAAATCAATTCTGTCAAAAAGTTAAGGGGTGTTTGGTATAGTAAATTTTGACCTTTAAAAGTCAAAGCTACTTTGAAATTTCTTATTGGTTAGTTAGATTAGCATATTTGATAAGATTTTAAATAAAATTGATAAGTTAGTTTGAGCTTATAATGAATTTGTGGCTTATTGAATCTGTCTCAGCACCAGGGGAATTTTCCTTGTGATTTCACTTGTGAAAATTTGAACCAAGCCATCTAAGGCTTGGTTCTTGCTTGATTAGAATTTAGAGTCACTCAAATAGAGTAACTAAGTGCAAGATTACCTCTTAAGGTATCCTGCATTTGTGCTTACCCTTTTGTTATTTGCATCAGTAGTGGTAACACTAAGTTACCACTGCTGTCATTTCTAGGTTTCACTTAGTTAGAAAATTTAGGCTTTAGGTTTTAAAATTCAGTTCACTTATAGATTAGATATAGCTTAATATAGTTTAGGCCTTATTTTTCATTTCTTAGCTTATTTGCCTAGGTAAAATTGCCCTTTAAGTTTTCAAAAATCTCTCTAAAAAGCCAAAAACAGTAGTATTAGAACTTAGCATTTCATTTTAGAATTTTAAGTTGTAGTACCTGATTTCTTTGTTTAAATTTATAGCTTATTAGTTGTTTGTTAAGCTCTCATAAGCTTAGCTTAAGTCTTAGCTTATTTTGCATTTGAGCTTAGCTCAATTTTGAGTTTTTTAAGTTAGAACCTGAGTTAGTCGTTTTGATCCTCAATGTTAGTTGGTTTTTAGTGTTTTCAGTAGAGTAAGCTTATTAGGATTAGTTTAAGCTCATCATAAGCTTCCAGGAACAGCTTTTGTTTTGAAATTTAAGCTTATATTAAGTCGTGTGCAAGAGTTTAAGTGTTAACAAGTAAAGTGAGCTTTTAAGCTCACTGTCAAAGTAATAAGCTATTTAATAGCTTATTAAGAGCTTTTCATAAAAAATTTCGTAAATTAAAAATGCTTATTTTGAGTTGCTAAACAACTTTGCTTTTATAAGATTTTTGAAATAAAAAAAAGGGGGAAACCAAGGAGGTCAAGGGTGAGTCGGGCTCGAACCCCCGACCTCGACCTAGTCTCAACCCTTTTTCACACACACACTTACCGCTATGCCCTTGGGACTTTTCTGTTAGTCTCTTGCAACATTTAAGTTTTATACTAGTTTTGGCATCTTAAGCTAAATAAGCTGTTTCAGCTTAATTCGTAGCTTATTTGATAAGCTACCACTTCGGGCTTATTTTTCCTAGGATTCTCATAGTATAAGCTATTTTCTGTCTTTTTCCTAGAATTTTTACTATAAGTTTAGTATTTTTAATCTTTTATTTTCTTTAAAAACTTTAAAAAATCATAAAAAATAGAAAATTAATCAGAAAAATAAAAATCTTTTTATAAAATTTTCTTTTATCATAAAGTTTGTAGGAAAATTAGTTTCACTTTCGTAGGGTCTAATTTGCAAAAATTCACTTTTTAAAGAACGGGTTTCGTTCCCGTTCTCGGTTTTCAATTTTTAACGCTCGTTTTAACTCCGTTTTCGTTCTAGTTTTTTTTAAACTTCGTTTTTAGTCAATTAGAATACATTTTAAAAGAAAAAAAAATTAAATTAGGTTTAATTTTGTAGAATTTAGGTTTTTGGCCTTAGTTTTAGTGTCCCGGCTCGCGTTTTTAGTTAAATTTTGATTTCCAACTATTTGTCTCTATGCTTAATTTTTAGTTTTTGTTGATTTTAAGTATTTTTAGTAGTTAATCAAATCAAACTTTGCCTCTTATTCAAATCATTCTCCGAACAACTTTCGAGGTTTCAATTTCACAAGTCGTTGGGGAAACGACCCGGGTGATCATACTTCCCGGTTAAATATACGTATTATATATTATATATATCTTTTAAGAGTGAATTTTCATTAGGGAATTTTCTTAATTACTCTTGTGGTATTATATTGTATATTTTATTAGTGTATTAAAATTACCACATCAAACACCCCCAAAAATCACAACGCAACGAAATACCACTTGGGGTGCTACTTCATAATACACAGCGCTAGATACAAGAGAACGACCTCTAAATGTGTCGTTTGAAAAATAATCTCGTTGATTTCCTTGAAATTGATATAACATTTGTCCCATAATTGCATCACCATGAAAAACTTGAAAAACATGCTTAAAACGGTCAACATAAAGTTGGTGAGTTCATAGATTAGTTTAACTATGAATGGTAATTTTTCAAATGAATTGTATTTGTGCAACTTGTGTCATCACAGTACCATGAAAAAATCCCGAAGATTAAAAGAATGCACGACACATTTTATGTCACCAAAAGTACCAATCTTATCCCAAAGATTTATAAAGAATGCATGATCAATTTAATGTCACCAAAATGTTTCAAGTGTGTATTGCCACTTTATTCAAGGCACAGTAAATATCCATGTGAGTATAAAACAATGTTTACGATTACTCTAAGCTCATGAAACCGATGCACTAATATAACAGTAAGAGTTCATATGTAAGTGTTGTGGGCCCTGTAGGCCCAACCAATCGTAATCCGACATGTTATAACGTTCGTTTGCCCAGTGATAGCTAAAACACCCGAAATGGGATTGTCAATCCCGAATAGATATATTTTATAACATTCACGTAGACAACATGCTATAACGTTCGTTTGCCCAGTGATAGCTAATCACCCGAACGGGGATCACACCCGAAAAGATCTATTTCATAACATTCGCTGATTCACCCTCCAAGTGATTTACAGTTCATGAAGCTGTGACGTAGACTTATATATACCCATCACAGGTGTCCCCTCCAAGAACACCCGGGCAGTGATTTAAAGAATATATAATCCCATTACCGGTGTCCCCTCCAATAACACCCGGGCAGTAGAGTAAAAATATGTACTCCCGTTACCGGTGTCCCCTCCAAGAACACCCGGGCAGTACCGTTTTTGCCATCAGTTCAACCCGCTTAAGCAAATCCATAATCCTTTTTCAAAAGTAAAATATGCATTCGTGATCAAAAAATGAAGTCAAGTAATGTATCCCATAGCGAGCTATGTAAATGAGTATGTAAACCAAATTGTAATCAACAAGCATGTTCTCACCCCAAAAATATGTGTAAAACCAGTAAAACATGGGGCTATAAACTCACAATATCATTTAAAAACAATCACGTTGTTATAAGATAAAACAGAGTAAGTAATAAGTTGTAGACCAAGCAATGTATCCCCTCGCTGTTTATGAACATCAAAAGAATTGAAAAGCGAGGTATGAACTCACCTCGATGATGTAGAGCGATTGACAAATATGCATCTGATATGCCCGACACAACGGAAGACGAAGCGGCTCGATCAAGAAGTTGTAGCTTAACTTAACTGCTAAGTCCCACTAGCCTAGGATAATGAATTTGGGTTTTCCGATGAATGGTTACGTCAACGCGACACGTTGATAAAAGATTTAGATTTAAAGTTGTAATATCTTGGTGGTTGGTTAAATAAATAAATTGAAAATATACGCTAAGTGTGTAATATATATTCTTTATATATTACATATGAAAAATAACCCTTATATAATTCCTACCGTGAATTATATAACAAAGACAATCAATCCAAAATTAATGAAAGTATAATATACCTTGTAGGTAATTATATAATATGTGTGTGAATAATTAATTAAACCAAATAGGTTTGACAACCATATTAATAAATGTAAAGCTTTGTACAAAGGTTGACACTGTCTTAAACGTTATGAATTAATCAAACCACGTTTGTAACAGTTTATAACAATTATAAAATATAAATTAATATTTTATAAATCATGTTTCGTTTCATCGTACGGTCTGTGTCTAAATAGTTATCTCATTGTAAAAGTATAGTTTTCGTTCATTGCTCAGATTATCATATATTATAATTTTAGTATATTTTAAAATATAATTTAGTCTTTTTATCCGTTCTCTAAAAGTAAAAGCAGGTTATTGTGAAATCATAAATATCTAATATACAATTATATTAAATTTCGTCATGACCTTTCTGGCTATATAACGATTTCCATATTAATAAAGATCCTAATGTTTTATTCCACTTTTCAAACAAACCGGTTGCAGTAATAAAAAAATAAAATAAAAAATATCCACGTGTTTTAAATATATATTTATATATATTTATAACTAAACAATTTAATATATATTATGATTATTTGACCATTAACCACCACTTAGTTCCGTTTTATTATTTATAAAGTCTTAAATATATTTTATTAGATCCATTTTTGTAAACCAAACTCACCCTATGTTGTTTCGCTAAACCAAACGCTCCATATGCCGAATCTGCCCAACCAAACGCACCCTAATTCCATTTCTGCTAATCCAAACACACCTTATGTGTTAACTTATTAAACCAAACACACCCCTTGGCTGTTTAACGGCCAAACGCACCCTAATCCATCTACAACAGTCAAACGCACCCTCGATGTTGCAATCCACAAAACCAAACGCATCTTATTTGGTGGAAACAAAACCAAACGCTGCCTAGTCGGCTGAAACCACAAAACCAAGCGCACCCTTAGCTGGTGCAAACCACAAACCAACGCACCCGCTGGTGGTGCAAAACCATAAAACAAACACCCCCAGCTGCTTCCCTAAACCCATGACAAACGCACCCTTTTCGGGTGGTTTAACAACCAAACGCACCTGTCTTGGGTGAAAACCCAACTCACCCTCGTTGGTGATAAACCACCGGGACCAAACGCACCCTAGCTGGTGACAGAAAACCAAAACGCACCCTCCCTTGGGTGGTTATCAAAATCAAACGCACCTTTTTGGTGCGGTCATCACAAACCGAACGCACCCCTTATGTTGATAACCCCCACAAAACGCACCCTGGTGGTGCCAATAATAAACCACACGCACCCTTTTATTTTTGGTGATGACGTGGTGATGTTGGTGTCGTGGCGGAGTGGTGACAGCGGAGGGGGTGGTGGCATTGTTGAGATAACGACGGCGGTGGGTGGATGGTTGTGGTGGCGCGGCTGAGACAGCCGGAGAGGGGAAGAAACGGCGCGTGGAGGCGAGTGGTAAAGGGGATCGGGTAGATCCGGTGATGAGGATCATTTTTGGTCTTGGCCGGAAAAGTCCGCCGGAAAAGTTTTCCGGCGGCGGCGGCGTGGTGGTGGCCGGAATCCGGCGGCGGCGGCTGGGTGGTGGCCGGCCGGATAATGGGAGAGAAGAGGGAGTATAGTATGTGTGTGTATATATATGAAATGAAAATGATTAAAAAGTTATAAAAAAAATTTATATATATTAAAAGTTTTAAATAAAAGTGTCAAGTATAAATAAGTTTGGGGTAATTTATGTAAATATCACCCAGGGACTAAAAGTGTAACTTGTGAGTGATATTTTGTAAAATAGTGGTTCGGGACTCGTTTGAGCCACTTATCGGACGATTCAAAATACGAAACTTGCGCCATTGTTTTCCAAATCATTTTTCTGACAAAAATGAGTATTTATTTGATAGTATTTCATAAATATTTTCATAACATTTATAAAAATATTCGTTATTTATTTAGTGAACCGGTTACGTCTCGTCCGAAAGTAAAACTAGAAATAACTTTTAACCCGCATATTCGCGTTATCACAAACGTTTTCGAATAAAATGATGACTAATTTATTAAATATTTTTATTTAATAAAAAGTGTAAATTAAATATAATTTAATTATTTTCTCGTTTCTAAATCTTGCGAGGGCATTTCAGTCACTTTCTGACTGTTTTCGGGTCTCGGTCAAAACTGAAAAGTTGTCAGGAATGTCGTTTTACATCAAATTGCTTTAGAGTCCGAGTTGTGAAAACATGATTTAGTGGTTCGTTTTCAATACGTCAGCTTATAAATAACATATATCTTTTTCGTTTTCGAGCCAAATAAGTTAAAAATAACTTCCACTTGAGAAAACTTTCCTTACTTAACATATTTAGTCCCTGCACTTTATAATAGTGCTTACAAGTAGAACATTTCTTTATTTCTAACATTGACAGCTTCACTTTGAGTTTCACCGTATCTGAACATTTTGTAGATTGCGAGAAATTCACGGATGTGGTCATGCGGATCGGCCTACTGAATACCATCGAATTTATTTTCGCAAATCATTTTCAAGTGGGTACTGTTAATAACAAAATTGTCATCAACATCGATTTGAACAATGGCAGAATTAGGAGTCGGTGCTACTGTCTTAGCACTTTCCCACATAGGTTGATCATCAGGATCGAGAATTATTTGTTTGGGTTCGACATCCTCTTTAGGTATATTAATAACGATAAAGTCATTAACGGAGGAATGATGAGTTGAAGATTTGAGCGATTCGATCTTTACGACTTCTTTTTGGATAATTTTAAATTTACAAGACCTTTTTATTAAATTTTTATTTAATTTATATATTAAATTTACAAGTTGCTTTCCGAAAAATAGAGGATTTATACATACGTTAAGCATTTTGCAAAAAAACATTTTTATATGTATAATTAAGGCTAATAGGATAATATTCAAAATAAAATAAATTATTTTCATATATTTTTTATTCTTATAGATTTTTATATATATTAGATATATTTTAGTTTTTATTATATATAGCAAATAAGGATAAATAAATAAAAGATTTTTTTTTGGATAGGTGCGGCGTACTTTAGGAAAAGTGCGCCGGCTTTTCAGAAAATTTTGTGTTTTTTTTCGAATATTATGATAAACTAGATAATTACAAATACACAAGGCATATAATCAGATAAAATATAATTCCAAATGATTATAGAATCTAAGACTAGCAGATTGGGGGGTTTTGGTTTTGGTTTTTGAAAAAAATTATGTTTGTGAAAAATCTGCAGAAAGTGCGGCATACTTGGTTAAAGTGCGGCGTACTTTCTGAGTTTACAAGAAAATCGGCGCACAAATAAGATGTGCGGCGTACTTCTTGGAGAGAAATGATTTTTGGTTTTCGTTTGCCAGAAAACGGTATGGCGGGTTTGAAAATTTTTGAGAAACAAAATACCACCAGAAATAAGTAACAAACTATAATAACTTAAACAATTCCCCGCCAGTGGCGCCAAAAACTTGATGTGTGTTTTCCAAGCTTTAAATTTATAATACTAGAAATACCGATTTTTACTAAAAACACAACACTCAGGAAGTATACCCGTTCGTGTATAGTATAGCTTTAGGTAAGTCCAGGTCGTTCCACGGGGATTGAAGTTTTCACAGTTTGTAATTAAGGTGCTAAGGTTAATAAGATTGTCACGGATCAAATTAAGCAAGACGAGCATATATCGAATAATGCAAAGAAAGCAATTAAAAGATGATTCAATCAAATGATTAAGGTATGTTTGTTTAGGCAATGATCACTTTGATAATGAAGTGTTTAGGATAGTGTTTATAAGTTTAGAAAATAGAGTTATCACAAGTTATAAATCCTTTCGGCCTTTAAATATAACTAGTGATTATATCGATTAATAACAACAAATCCTTTCAGCCTTTATAAGTTATTATAACTGATATAATAAGTGGAATGATAAAACATAATTTTATAAGTATCCTTTCGGCCTTTACACTTAGAAAATCATGTTTAACCATTTCAATAAACACATATCCAAACTCTCCATATCAAAGATCACATAATGCTAAAACAAACATAATACAACTACTCCATGATCAAAGTAACAAAACACATAACATTCATCATGGATTCAACAAATATTATATTCAAAAGAGTAACAAGATTCATACCAATTCCAAGAGCAAAGTATGGTGACTTTAGAAGAATTTCCCAAGAACACTTTATTATATTCAAAGCAAAATCCAGAAACTATGAACAATTCTGTCACAATCGCTTATAGATTCAAAATAACACTATAACTATGCTTCTTTGATGGATCAAAACCTTAGAACAATGATGAACTTCAACCAAGACTATCCAACTTCTTCAAAAACTTTGATTATAACGGTGGCGGTCGATGGTGGTGATGGTGGTTGAAGGGTGGTGATGGAGGAGAGGTTTTTAAGGCCTTTAGCCTCAAAAAATAACCCTCTTAAAGGTTCCACACTAAGTGGGATGATTTGTGTTGGATGTGTGAAGAACGGGAGGAATGAGAGGCTGTTTATAGGCTTTTTCGGGCCAAAAGTGCGCCCCACTTGCATAAAAGTGTGCCGCACTTGAGGTGTTAATGCACTTGGCATTGAATTTCCTTTAATTTTCGTTAGATGGAAAAGTGCGCCACACTTTTTTACAAGTGTGCCGAACTTGGTGCAATTTCAGCTCTAAGACCAAATCAAAGTTGTAGAGAATTCTTTCCCGGATGCGTGGCCACCAGAATCGCGTCAAACGGAGTTCGTATGCTCAAGTTATGGCCAAAACAGTAGACAAGTGTCAGGGAATCTTTATCTTCAGTTATTTCTTCATTTAAGCTTCAAATCTTCGTGTATTCTTTTGTTTTATTCCACGACACATACCTAGAACATATAATAGCAAATATACTTTATTAAGTACCGAAAGTTCACGAGAAATGATCAAATAAATGCAAATAACGCCACCGAAAACATGTATAATTTAGGCGTTATCAGAACGTGAGGATCATATGAAAGCTAAGTATCCCTAGTTGTTTGAGAATTCTATTGTCGAGACTAATGGTTAAAATCTCAGGACGAGATTTCCTAAAGGAGGGGATACTGTGACAAATGAGATTTTAAAAGGTTAGTTAAAGCCTGTATAATTCAGTTTATGTGTGTCATTATGTGTTTTACGTGTCTTATATGTGTATGAGATGGAAGTACATGAGTGATGAATCATGGTACCTGTGGAAATAAAATTATTTGAAAGCTTTGTGTAGTTTCAAATGTCGTGTACGTAATATTCTGTGTACGTACTATGTATATGTAATTCATATTATATATAATAGTTTAGTATTTTATAGATTTTAGAGTGCTTTCTATTTTTAAAAATAGTTAGAATCGAAGGTTAGTTTGAAAACTAGTTAGAAAGTTCAAGGTTTAGCAAAATAATTAAAGGTTTTTACTTAGAATTAAAGTAAATGTATAATAAATAAATAAAAGAAAAAAAATGGTTGATTAGTGGATCGCCCTGAACAAGAAAAAAGGGAAAGAATCCCCAATTAGATTACAAACTTTGTTTTTGGTAATTATCTTTCCTAAGAAAGCCTATAAATACAAATCATCAACTTAATCAAAAACGCTTTTTTCTCCTCTCCTCTCTTCTTGCCGGAGTCAAACAACACAAAGACAACGGAAACCCAAAAAATTTTAGGTTTGAGTTTTCGAAGAGTTAATGTAATGTTTATCTAAATCCTTTGTTCAATTCACTAGATTTTATTTTAACGAACCAATCATTAAGGATGGATTATGTTATTGTAAATAATCTGTAATTAAGAGGTTTTGATCATCAAAAATCGTTTTAGGCATAATAATTAGGGTTTTAGGTAAGTTAATTAGGGTTAATTATGCTAAATTAGGAATAAAAATCTAGGCATAAATTTAGGTCATCTTGCGAGAGCCATATCTCGGTCATACGGATAGATTTTATTGATTTTCTTAAGCCTAAAATTAACTACATAGAGTCTACCTTCCAACCCAAGTGGTTTCATGAATTCAAACTGAGTAGAAGTTAGTCAAATTAATCAAACAAGATTCATTGTCAAAACTGAGTTTTCAGAGCAGATTCTGAGTTGTGTTTGTGAGGTCAAAAACCATATCAAAACGTCTTTTTTAATTAATTTGGATGCTACTGTAGCAAGTACATGTATGGTTATGATTTTCTAGAATTTATGTAGAATTTCCTAATTGTATAAATGGGTCTCTCAAGTTTACACAATGAAGGTCGAATCATGTCAAATCTGGACACTTTATATGTTTAAGTTTTTAAAATGGTTAACTCACTATTATTCATTAGCCAAAAATCGTAAAAGTTACAACTCATTGGGGTGCTATAGGATGTTGAGGAGAAGAACCATTAGGGTGTTAAAGGTATTTTATTTAGATTCATCTTGTACTATAGAAAACTGAGTGAAAACAAAAAGTTAAGAAGTAAAGTTTGTAAGTAAATGAGGTTAGCAAGTAGGAGGAGTATATTAGAAGAGTTTGAATCAAGATAGATATAGAGTATCCATCGTTGAGATGTCACATCGACTTTGGTGTGTGACAAAATCGATGGTAAAAATGTGTGTAATTTTTTGTTTAGATTTTTGCAAGATCTAAAGTGAAGGAATTGGAATTTGCTTTGACATCAGGTAGGGTTACAGTCCCCACTTTTTACTTATATTTTGGGATGGAAATGATGCAAAACTATTTTATAATTATGAACCGTGATATGTGTTTTTAAGTGTCAAACTATATGATTGATAGAGCTATTGCTATGTAATATGAATTGTGGTAAGGCATGTGTATGTGAGGATGACATGACCTTGTGTGAGACCCGAATCAAGTGGTCTTTCGTTTGCGCGGAGATATTGTGGACAGAGGGGTAATGAACCCCACCCCAGATAATATGGAATTTATAATAGTGACAGAATAGCCAAGCAAATATGTCGTAATGTTGTTTTTGTTGATCGCGGTGTCATAAGTGAGTCTTAAACCTGTAACTCTCACCAACAACTATGTTGACGTTTTTAGCATCATTTTTAGGTAAGCAAAACGTGTGAAGAGTTAGAAAGGAGAGTTAGCTGGACCATAAGCTTACATGCGGAGTCTATGATTTATCTGTTTTAGTTTTCATTTGATTGTTCATTATGTTCTTCATGGGGGCATAATATTGTGGATTTTTGTTTGGATTTGTCATAACACGCTTTGGATCTTGAAGTTTATTGAAAGTCATTTTTAGTTTTCTCTATTTTGACGCCTTGTGTTGTGATGATGCCTATTGATCATGCCTAGCGATTCCGCCTTGGCAGGGTGTGACACTCCAGGGGTTAACTCAATCCGAAACTCAACTTCCCGAATAGGCGGTAATCCAGATAGATCATCCGGGAATACCTCAGGAAAATCTCTAACTACAACAAACTCTTCTTGTTTCTTTTTACTAGCCTTAGCACTCATCAAGAGTCTCGCTTTCTCTTCCGGTCTCTCTCCTAATACTCTAAGCACCTTGCCATCCAGTAGTGGTATCCTCACTACCTTCTCATCGCAAATTATTTCAGCCTTATAATTGGAAAACCAGTCCATACCTATAATCACATCAAAACTCCCATGTCCAAAAGGTATCAAATCGATTTCAAAGACATGACCCTCGATTTCTAGTCTACAACCCTTAATAACCTTATCAATCTCTACTAGCTGCCCGCTAGCTATCTCAATCTCATATTTGAAACCTAAGTCGCTGGGCTCTAAGCCTAACAGAGGTATGAAAGTAGTGGAAACAAAACTATAATCGGCACCAGAGTCAAGTAAGGTAGTGGCAAAATGATTTTTAAAGTAAACGTACCCGTCACAATGTTCGGATCCTGGCGAGCTTCCTCTGCTCCTAACATGAATGCCCTACCCCTAGCCTGGTTCCCTTGGTTTCCACGACCCTGACCCCCGTTATTAGCAGCAACTTGATTTGGACGATTTTCTCCCGGTCCTTGTGCCCTATTCCACCTAGGACAAGCTGGCCTGACATGGTCGGTACTACCACACTCATAACATGCCCTAATAGTTGGGTTTCTAGCATTGACAGGATTTATATTCCTCGGCACACCTCTACAATCCCTTGCCAAATGACCCGGGCGGTTACAATTGAAGCATATGCGACACGGCCCTCCAGGTGCATGGTAGGAGTTGCAGGTGGTACACTTGGGCCAAGTACCCGTATTCTCTCTTCCTACATGGTTTACAGTAGTAGCAAAAGCATTCCCAATCCTGGTCCTCTTATTATCACCCCTACCATTCTTATCCTTGCTAGGTTCCCCCACATTCCCTCTTTTCTCGACCTTCTTAATTGATCTATTTCTCACAGCCTCATCAGTCAGTGCACCATAAATCTGCACAACCTTTTGTATAGTCTTTGGCTCCGTTGCTGCCACCATCCCACGGATTTGTGGAGAAAGGCCATACACATACCTCTCAATCATCCTACTTTCTGGAGTTACATAATGTGGAACTAACCTAGCCAACTCATGAAACCTATCAGTATACGCAGCATGGCCGGCCTCGACCATGGCGTGATTCCACAACTCAGTTTCTAACTTTTGCATCTCATGACTAGGATAAAACTCTTGTGTCATCATAAACTTAAAGTCATTCCATGACATACTAATAGCAACTTCCCGGCTTAGTGTGCATATCTAAGAGTTCCACCACGTTAAAGCCTTACCCACAAATGAACCAGCAATGTATTTTACTTTTTGGCAAGGTTGCAAAAATCGTTAATCGTTAGCCGGGCGGTCGACCACCCTGTAGCTTGTAATCGGTCTAGGCGGGATTAATCGGCGATTAATCGGATTGACATTTCTTGCAAAATTTGGGTATTTTCGGCAAGTTTTGTGTATTTTCAACGAGTTTTAGGCATTATTAGCAAGGTTTTTCTCTAAAAACCAACTTGTAATGTATTTAAACAATTACTATAAGTGATCAAAACAAGTTTACGGTGAGTTTTAGGTACTTCCTGCAAGATTAGAAGGTTTCCGGCAAGTTTGACCACCGTTGATCGTCGTTGACCACGGTTGACCTATTTGTTTGACCTTGTTACATAAATCGGCAAGGTCAGTGGCCTTGTAGCGCCTAGGCGGCGATTAATCGGCCTTGTAGACCTTGTTTTGCAACACTGCTTTTTGGTTAACACTACAACCACTCATATCATGCACATACTCCATTTTTTCAATCCAACGAGTAAGAACTACAGCACCTCCCTTACCATCATATTCCTTGGGGTTACAAGCTAAGAACTTCTTATATGAACAACCTACCCGGTTGCCATTTACTATCACATTCCCAACGTTCTCCTGAACGTTCTCATTAACCACATTACTATTCTGATTTCCAACATTTCCTCGGTTACTAACTAGAGCTAGCATGGCGGGTAAGAGGTTCTGTAATTGTTGGGCAATGATCGTTGAGAAGTCGGGTTCTCCCCCATTGGCTCCCTCTACATTCCCATTGACTCCCTCTACACCCCCATTAGCTCCCATACCTTGGTCATTTCCTTGACCATTCAAATCATCAACACGCTCATCATTACCTTCCCTAGGTCTTCTACCTCTTCCACCCCTACCAACCCGTACACCCGTTCCCCCTCCTAGTGATTCGGCAGCAGGCCGGCCAACACTTTGAGTCCTCATCCTTGGCGGCATTATATATACGAGGGAGAACATGGGCGACGTTAGGCAGGCAGGAAGACTTGCATATATATATAGAATATCTTACTATATATATACAGATATAAACATAACACCACCCTACAGTGTCAACATCGATTTGTGTGAACAAAATTATTAAGTATGAGTGAGTTGTGATACACTTATAACTACTATGGCCACCGTACTTATATTCGCATCCGTTCCCAGTCATATTCAATATTGAGCTTACACATTTCAATGACTGACATAACTAAAGCACCAAACTACGATCACACAAAAGCGGAACACCGCGCACATAGATCCTATATGCAACTAAACGACGGATCTTAGGTTATAGTCTAGGCCAATCCACCTAGTTCTTTATAACCTTGGCTCTGATACCAATCTGTCACACCCTGACAAGGCGGAAACTCGGGGATGCAACATAATGATCAATCATAACACAAGGTACAAAATAGAGAAAACTACATTGCATAAACTCCAAGTGCTATGAAGACCATCAACCTCGAACAACTCGAGTGATGTCCCAAATCGCAACTAAAATCCACAATCTCTTACAATTATTCAACTGCCCACACAGGGGACCAAAATCCAAAAACATCCAAATACTAAAATCAAAACAACAAGCAAGCAAGACTTCACACGAAATTCCACTCGGGATACTTCTAAGTCTGCTATCACAATCACCAAACTATTCTTCTTTCACTTCACTTGAAAATGATACTCGAAAACGTCAACAATAATGTTGGTGAGCTCGTAGGTTTGACCTTAAACCCAAAAGTTGTGCCAATATTTCAATAGTGGACAATAGTGCTATATGACAGTGAATATATGCAAACAATTCAAGACATAGCATCCTACGCTAGTCAATCACCATATGTCACTTACGCACCTAAAGGGCCTACCAGCTGGAGCACTAATATTAGGGCAGGACCTCACACAAACTTGGGTAGGCATACCCATCCGCTCCAATAATCACACAAACACTAGGTAGGCGTACCCATCCGATTCAATAATCCCACAACACTGGGTAGGCATACCCATCCGATCCAATAATCAAGCAAAATATTCACATAACAGTCATAAGCACATATCTTGTCCCAAAAACAAAACCACATTTCGCACAGTTCAATTCAAAACATTTCAAAACACATTTGAGTATCATTTTCCCCCAACGGAAAAACAGTAAAAAGTGGGGCTACGAGAACTCACCTTAAGCAAGTCTTTAGCAACCAAATCTCAATCACACAAGCAAATGCAACGACGCCCGCACACGACCTAGTCCAGTTAATGTCCCAATTTAATCATCCAATTCCAAAACAATCTTTACGTTTGATGCATAGAGTTTAGACGCGTTGTACAATTACCCAAAACAATTTAGTGGTGTGATGGTTGACGACATATTTCCACAATCATATAAATCTCATTCCCCGATAATACATACTTATACTATTTAGAGAAAATAGATAAGTAATATAAATAAATATTTATAATTTATAATTATAAATATATATCGACAAGTCCATTCGGTAAACCTTAGTCACTTCAAAATAATCATAATATGGTTAAAAATGAAACGTTTACTCATAATAAATACATTAGAGAAGTTTCGAGAAAAATTATATTTTTCGTCTTTTAGTGAATTTATTAAATAAATAAAATAATTAAATAATATTTTATTTTTTAAAAATCAAAAATCATGTTTTTAGGAAAATTTCTAAGTATAAACATTTTACGAAAATTCAACATGACCCGTACGCTTATACAACGTTTTCTAAGGTTTCAAACCTTATTTTCAACACTTTTCATAAATTCGACACTTTTCGACAAAATTCCAAAATCTCAATCTTTAACGTTTACTAAAACGTTTTTCCCAAAATATCGTTCAATATCACTTCGTAAATACATTTTCACATTCAAAAGTCCGTCAAAACTCTCATAACAATTAAATATCGCTTATTGGGCTTTAAGGCCCAACAAGGGTCCATTAAGACATTTATAAGTCCAAAATACGATCCAAGTCCAAAATCAAGGTCTATTTACATATATAAGCATATACTTATAAGTAAAAATAATCCGGGCCACAATAAGCCCTCCCATTAAGCCCCTTAAATACACTTATTGGGTCGTGAGTCCAATAGCTCAAAAATACGTATATTAAGCTTGAAAATAAGCTAATAAGCTACGTATAACATTTGGTTACTACCATAAGCCTCAAAAATAGTCCACAACATACGCCATAACACAAAAATAATAAAAATCACCTTCCTAGTGATTTTGATAAGCTAATAAGCTCAAAAATACGTATATTAAGCTTGAAAATAAGCTAATAAGCTACGTATCGCATTTGGTTAGCCTCAAAAATAGTCCACAACATACACCATAACACAAAAATAATCAAAATCACCTTCCTACTGATTTGGACTTGGGAATGGTTCGTGGCATATAAGCCCAAAATAAGCCAAGAAATAGCTTAAAAATAAGTCTGAATAAGCTATACAAGCTACTATCAAAAATAAGCAATCTAGCATCATATATTATTCAACCATTACGACCACAACATCCAAAATACAAAAACTCTCTTTTTCCTTTTTACAACCCACGAACCAAACACCCTCCTTTTATTCATTTCGCTTCCAAAAATTGATTTTCACAACGATCAACTTATACAACTAACATCTATGCATCAAAATAAATCCAAAAGGACAAACGAAATTTAAATTTGAAAACTTACAAGAAATTATTCAAATTTGTAGATTTCGACACGAACCGGACAACCCAAACATTGTTTAAATGAATACCCAAACACTAGAATCAACCCCAAATATTTATGTCTTCATGTTTCTTGATCAAAATTCAAAATTTATAATATGTGTGTGTGTGTGTTGCTCGGATGAACCAACAAAGAGAGAAGGGAGAGGATATTTTTTTGTGAAAATGAACTATGTGTTTTTCAAATGAGGATAAGGGTATTTTTAAGTGTACCATTTATGGACACACTTGCTAAAATCTTGCCTTGATGTCCCCTATGGGACTAGAACCGGCCATGGCATCCAAGGAGGCCTCAGGCCTTTCTTTTCGTGTCAGGATCACTTAAATACTCATAAAACTCAACCGTAAAATTTACCCCAAAGTTAATGAGCATTTTAATTCACCTTAAAAATGCTTTTTCATTAACCTAGAGTATTCACATGACATATTTTCACTTTACACCATTTCAAAACTTATTTGGACATTAATGGACGTGTCGGACTCGTTTTTCGGCATTTCTTAAAATTCATGGGTCAAACCGCCCGGAATACAAATAACAAAATAATACATTCCAAAAGGGATTATTAATCACAATAAACTACAATTCATCATAATTCTCACAAAAATCACCACAATTCTCATAAAAATCACTACCGTCAACACGGTACAAAATCTGAATAAACTGACAAAAGTCAAATAGTCAAAGGAATATAAATGAAATATTCAAAACACAAAAAGGGCAAAGGTTACATTAACCGATAAATTTAATCGATAATTTTCTTCCAAATTAAATTTCTTCATCATCATTTCATGTAACGTTGAGTACGTCAAATCTTCAAACATAATGGCACCTCACTACGTTTCATTATAATGAATTATACATTTGAATTTTCTTATATTTGACTCCATTTTTTAAGATTTAGTTTAGACTATTTTAGGTTAATGTTGGTTTCATGATATTTATAGTAATTGAATATTCATACTATACAGTAAATGAATAGACAAAATCATGTCATAAATCACGTATATTATAAAGTGATGTTGTATAAGTCATTGACTAGTCAACTCAATATTTATAAACAGTAAATAAATAGTCAAAATGATGTCATAAATTACGTATATTATAAAGTGATGTTATATATCATTGACTAGTCAACTCTATGGTTATAAACAGTAAATGAATAGTCAAAATCATGTTATAAATCGCGTATATTAAAAAGTGATGTTATATATGTCATTGACTAGTCAACTCAATGTTTATAAACAGTAAATGAATTGTTAAATTCATGTCATAAATCGTGTAAATTATAAAGTGATGTTATATATGTCATTGAATAGTCAGAATCATGTCATAAATCGCGTAAAATGCAAAGTGATAAAATACATGTTATAGACTTGTCAACTCAATGTCATCTATATTCAGTAAAATGTAAACACTTGTAAGCACATTTAGTTTCAATGTTGTTCCTTTATATAAACCCGATTTTGTTACTCTGATCATACACTTCTATATTCAACATCATATTCCTCTAATATTTTCTTTCTAACTTGTTTACAATGTTCGACTACTTACCTTTTGATATTTGATATTGGCTAAAATATACATATTTTGTACCCCATAAACACTATAAAAGGACTAAAAACACTAAAATATAGATAATTATGTTGCAAATATGTTTGTATTGTGTTTTTATGTCTTACAGGTAAAAAGGATTGAAAACGAAGCAAAAACGGTAATTTTCGGGTGACTTTCGACGACGTTTTCACATTTATCGAGGTCCAAACGAAGTCGTGAATATTCCTCGATCAATATCCAAGTCAAAATCATGAATAAAATTCATGTTAAGAGTTTACTCAAGTTCCGTATGGTGTCAAACCCATGGAAGTTTACAATAGACAGTTACATCTTCATCCGTGATTACGGTTCTCGTCAATGTGCCATGTGTTGTTTTAATTTAAAGTATAGTGTGGGTAACGAACGTTTTATGTGTTCTGTAGATGGACAAATGTCCTTCACCCCCCTAAATATAAATTTTCCACTTTCAAATCTAACGCCAATTACCACTTCTGAAGGGGTATGGTGTTTGTCTTTTGGTTCTCATGTAGGGGCAATTCTTTGGAACCCATCTATAAGAATTTTCTTTAGAATAGAAGTCCCTTACGTGCCGAGTAGGCTAGCAATCGAAAAAATTATTTGGGGTTTTGGTGTCCGGCGTGACACATTAGACCCAATAATACTGAATATTTGTATGCCGTTTTACGGAGACGGACCATGACATGTGTTAGTGTATACTTTGAACTCGGATACTTGGACTGTTCTTGGTAATTACCGTTTGCCCCGTGTCGGTATAAGAATAAAACGATCGTGGGGTCTAGCAGTTGTAGGTAGTTGTATTTTCTGGGGTTGTTCTAAAACATTTTTTAATGATGATGGTTCTTCTTACAAAGTCTGTATGCTTGTTTCTTTTTATTTGATTAACCACCAATTTCATGTATTAGACATACCTACTCAGTTAAGAAACCAACTTCCAATTCTGTTCTATATTTCCAAGCTAGGAAACTCTCTTGTAATTTCAAGAAACCTCATTTATTATGAGAACCGATATATTTGTTCATGGTTATTAGAAGTGGAACCTGCTGTTGTAACATCCTGGAGAGTGTTATTCATCATTCCCTCCCAAAATATTGCAAAATGAATTGGATTTACCAGGGACGAAGATCCAATTGTTGAAGTTGATAGCGGCCAACAAATGGTTTACACATTACAAGTGTACGACCGTCCGTATCAACAATTTCAGAATGCGGGTATCGAAGCTAATGGTGGATCGTTCTTCATTGGCCCATACAAAGAATCACTAATTCTTCTTAATGTTTAAGTATGGATGCTTTGTGGATTTATTTTCTGTATTGTATTTTTAAATTCCGTATTGTAATTTTAATTTCAGTAATGTAATTTTTACTTAAGTAATGTCATTTTAATTTATCTCATGTCTACCTGTTACGTTACAAATTTTAGTTAAACAGAAAAACACAATTCATTCATTAATATAAAATTACAAATTACAATAACAAATTTAAACACAATACATAACTCATTCATTAAAATAAAATTACAATAAGAAGATTAAACACAATGCGAAATTTTAACAAAATACATAAATTAAAAAAACAAAACATAAACTGAAGTTGTTGTAACTAGGGATGAGCATATAGACCCGAATCCCGGTACCGAACCGGAACCGTACCGGTTCCGTACCGAAACGGTACCGAATCCCGGTATACGGTACGGGACCGGTACCATGATTCGAGTAAAAAAAAAAATCGGGACCACTAATTCGGTACGGGACCGGTACCAAATCGGGAAATTACCGAAAAAAACGGGAAAAACCATCGATTTCCCGGTACCGGTACCGTACCGGTACCGGTACCGGTACCCGAATCCCGTTCGGTACGGTACCGGTACCACTAATTTATGCTCGGGAAAAAATCGGTACCACCAAATCGGTACGGGTTCGGTACCGGTTCGGTACCGTGCTCATCCCTAGTTGTAACCAATGATTTTTATTTTCAATTTTGTCGCCTTCCTAAACAAAGCATTATGCATCTCGTAATCTTTATCAGATTCTATTTTCAGAAAATTTTCAATCAAAGCGTGTTGCTCCAGTGGAATGTCTCTGCATTCCTCGTATGCTTTACGCAATTCATCTTTAGTTGTGCATGCGTTATCAAATTCGCGTGCTAAGTTCATAATCGCCATCTGACGACCTCGATCCTCCTCAATTTGTTTCTCAACCATAGATTTGATTTGATCAAAAGTATGTGGAACCGAACATGCCATTAAGATTTTTGTCATGTGGTATATAAAAAGAACTTTTGTGTATAAAAATGTTAGAATTGAAGTGGTATTTATAGGTTTATAAAAAGAAAGTTTGTATTTATAGAATTGTCAGAATAATGTCATAAATCGTGTAAAATAGTAAGTGATGAAATAGACGTCATGGACTTGTCAACTCAATGTTTCTAAATAGTAATTGAATTGTCTAAAAAGTAATAGAATTGTCAGAATCATGTCATAAATCGCGTAATATAGTAAGTGATGAAGTAGATGTCATGGACTTGTCAACTCAATGTTACTAAATAGTCATTGAATTGTCATAATCATGTCATAAATCGCGTAAAATACTAACTGATCAACTACGTTGCATGGGCTTGTCAAATCAATGTTTCTACACGGTAATTGAATTGTCATAATCATGTTTCTACACAGTAATTGGTGTCCATCCTGACACTCTAGACCTAACCCTTTTGAAGATAAATTACCCTTTATACAGTCAAGGTCCATTTGGTTCAGAAAGGTTTGATAGCGATGACGGTATTTCCTACAAAGTTTACATGCTAGTTTCATTTTTTTAAATTATAAATTTATTAATAATTAAAATACCCTCTATAAATACCCATTTACCATCATTCATTTTCTCACACAACATCTCTCAAATATCAGTCATTTTTACACACACAGATACGCACTATGGCTAACGAACCAAATGATATCAATCACCAAGATGATCATTGGGAACTCAATCTTGATCTCCGATTAACACCCGCTCTCCGTCCCTCTAGTAGCACAAAATTGAAACATCCCACTGAAACCAAAATCAAGTTAGGATAATACCTGGTCTTGCGGTTCTTGTTCAGCAAGCCAAGCTGCTTAAAGAAAAGGTTTTTATTCTTGGTTCGGATGGGTCTTTAATGTCGACACAAGAGTATATGTAGAAAGTTGTTGAGGATGTGGGTGAGGATGATGATTTTAAGAGTGGGCCGTGGGTTAGCACCACTAACTATGTGAATACTAATGGTGTCACTGTAACTGGATGTTTGGGAGGCATCAAAAACTTTCTGAAAAATGGGAAACTTTACCAAGTTGTTGCAATAGTAAAGTCTTGTTCTCCAAATGCCATTGGCGATCTCACAGTGACTATGAAAGATCTCACAGGTACAATACCTGGAACAATACATTACAAAGTCACTGGTGAGGGTGGTTATGGAAAGGATATTATTGTAGGAGCTGCTTTGCTACTTGCTAATGTTTCACCTTTTTCTCTTAAACCATCAATGCATTACCTTAACATTACAATGAGAAACGTCGTTAAGGTTTTCTGTAAAGATACGGTTCCTCTAATTATGTAATGTTTTTAATCTATGAATAAAAATGTATATGATGTTTCTATATAGTCATTGAATTGTCAAATCTAATGATATCATTGTCTATCAAAGTCGGATCTGTTTTGATACTTCGTAATGTCTATCATTATCTTAACATTACAATTAGAAACATTGTTAAGGTTTTCGACAAGGACACTGAATTTTAGTCTTATAAATGTTTATTTTTACATTTGTCTATTTATGTTTTTTAATCAAGTTGTATTACAACAATTATCATCGCTTGTAATGCTTTTTTAATTTAATGTCTACTTATTATT
>BQNB010068988.1:1969-33653 GCA_026074375.1 Tanacetum coccineum
CTATATATATCTTGTGTTATTGATCCATGAAGTAACACGCCCCGGACCCATATTCCGCTGCGACCCAATTTGGGGGTGTTACACCTTCCCTTAAGTGTTTTTAAGTGTTTGACTTATTTTTCTCATAGTTTTAGAAAACTAATATCAATCTTATCCCATTCAAGCATCGATTCTCAAAATGACTTTTGACTTTCAATTGCATTCCTCGTTGGGGATATCGACCCGGGAATCATACTCCCGGATTACTATAATTGTGAGATTTTTTGATTCTTACCCTCTTATCTTTATATATTATATATTATAAGTATATCTTATATTTATATTTATATAATATATATTTTAAAAGGTGTAGATCAAATAACATCAGTTTTTGGCGCCGCTGCCGGGGATGGGTTTATCCAATTTTTGAAGCCGTTTGAAAGTTTTTGTTTAAAGATCCTTCCTTGTGAAGTTAATTTGTTTATTTTCATAAAAAAAAATAAAAAATAAAAAAAATAAAAAATCTAAAAAAAACAAGAAAAATCAAAAATTTAAAAACATTGTCCATAAAAAAGAAATAAAAAAAATATAACCAAATTGGTAAAAGAACACCAACAAATAATACTTTCAATTGAAGTATTATCCATCAATAAGTTCCCGAACCAAAGAATCAAAAACTTACCTTTTGTGTCTCTCGCGACGTACGACTCACCTTTTTAAGTTAAACAAACTCTTTTGTGCGTTTTTCTTTTGAAGAGTTGCCGAGAAGCAAATTGATTATTAGGTTTAAGTGTCTTATCTCATTGTCCGTATTTAAAATTTATTATGAATACATTGTTGAAAAACCAAAAAAACTAAAAAAAATTTAAAACCAAAAAAAAAAAATTTAGTATAAATTTTCTTTTTACATTTTAGTGCATGCGCACTCGTTCTCAATCTCATAATTCTAACCGACAACAACAACAAGTCAATCCGAATTTTGTTGAACCATTCAATCTTGTTGAACCTATTCTCGTAGTTACGATGGATGATACTCGTACTATGGCTCAATTGCTCGAAGCACCCACCGTGGGTTACGAGGGTGCCATCGTTGTGACAAACAATTCTTCTGACATGACAAAGAAAACCCTCATGCTCACATCCGTTATTTCAACAAGATCACTTCTACGATGAAGTTCTCGAACGTCCCGAGTACGTCGGTAAAGCTTATCTTTTTCTATTTTCCCTCGAGGGGGCCTGCCCGATTTGGCTTTGAAAAAGAACCCCCGCGATCGTTGTCTTGACCATATGGGAATATCTTGTTTCAAAATTCATGCAATCAATCTTCCCCCTCCTCCAAAACAACAAATCATCAAAATGAAATCACGAATTTCAGCAACGATTTTGATGACACATTCTAGAGGAAGTGAACCGATTCAATGATCTTCTTCGGGCATGCCCACATCATGGATTTTCGGAATTACATCAACTCGATACTTTCTATAATGCTTTGAACTCTAATGATCAAGATTCATTGAATTCCGCCGCGGGTGGTAACTTTTTGGATAAAATGCCCCGTGATTGCCTAAATCTATCAAGAGCAAATCAAAGTACGTTAATTCCACGTAACAAACCGTTGTTGCCAAAGTGAAAAAGTGAGTTCGAGCTCTTCTACCCCCGGTATTTCTCCCGATGTTGCCGAACTTAAAGATATGGTGAAAGCCTTACTTCTCGATAAGAAAAACCAAACCCAAGCTCCCGCTCCCGTGAAAGCGGTCGAGGAAAGTTGTGTTACTTGCGGTGGTGCTCATTCTTACCGAAATTGTCCCGCCACCGATGGCAACGTTTATCGTGACAATATTCAAGAATATGTTTCCCAAGCCGCCGCAGCTAATTTCAATCAAGGAAATACCGGTTACCGAGCCCCGATTGCTAATCAAATTCGACCTCCCGGTTTTCCTCCCGTTCAACAAAACCAAGGAAATAACCAAAACCGTTACAACCAAAACCGGGGGAATAATTACAACCAAGGCCAAATTTATCGACCTCCGATTAATCAACCCCCGGTTCACCAAGCTCCACCTTACCAAGCTCCGGCTCCGCAAACACAAGGTGTGTCGAAGGATGATTTTCAAAACTACATCAAAGCTAATGATGCGGTTATGAGAAATATGCAAAACCAAACCCAAAACATGCAAAATCAAATGACCAATTTAACCGATTTGCTTACCAAGTTCATGAATTTCAATACCGTTTCTACTTCAGGTTCAGGGACACTCCCTAGTAATACCATTACTAACCCAAAGGTAGACTTGAAGGGTATTACCACCTGAAGCGGTGTTGCTTATCAAGGACCCACGATTCCTACTACTTCTTCTTCTCCTCCTAAAGTAGTGGAACGTGAAACCGAGGTGACAAAGGACACGATGCCTCCTACTAATAACGGAAGTACCAAAGACGTCCAACCTTCGGTTGTCCAAGTTCAACCCCAAGTACCAAATTCTGAGCCCGTTGTTGCTCCCGTTAGTGCTCCGATGCCTAACCCGAAACCATCAATTCCATATCCTTCTGTAACAATGAAAGGAGTCGTGAAAAAGCTAACGACCAAATTGAGAAATTCTACGAAATCTTTAAAGATTTGAGTTTTGAAATTAGCCTCACGGATGCTTTGATTCTTATGCCAAAATTTGCCTCGACTCTTAAAGCTTTAATTGGAAACAAAGAAAAATTAAGTGAAATGGCTAGAACTCCTTTGAATGAGCATTGTTCGGCCCCGAAAAACTTGGAGACCCCGGCAAATTTCTCATACCGTGTGATTTTCCCGGAATGGATGAATGCTTAGCCTTGGCCGATCTTGGCGCTAGCATAAATCTCATTGCCATTATCCGTGTGGAAAATGCTTTCTCTTCCGGAGCTCACTCTTACTTATATGACTCTTGAACTTGCAGACCGTTCGATTACCCAACCGATCGGTATCGCCGAAGATGTCGACGTAAAAGTTTGGAAAGTTTCCCTTTTTTAATTCCCGGCCAACTTTATAGTCGTAGGAATTTGATGCCGAATCCCCGATCCCCCTAATTCTCAAGGAGATCCCTTCTTAAAGACCTGTAACGTTGCTTTGTTGATGTTTACGAAGGAGAATTAACTCTTCGTGTTGGAAAAGAAGCCGTCACATTCAATCTTGACCAAACTTCGAGATACTCCTCTAATTACGATGATATGAAGGCGAACTGAATCGACGTCATTGAAATGGCTTGTGAGGAGTATTCTCAAGAAGTTCTTGGTTTCTATGATGTGATCACGAGTGGAAATCCCACTCCTTATTATGGCCCGATCGTTTCTACCTCTTCTCCGACTCTCACTCCCTTCGGGGATATTGATTTTCTTCTTGAGGAAGTCGATGCTTTCCTCGCTCTTGAAGATGATCCAACTTCACAAGAAGTTGTTGACGTCTTACTATTTCCGGAGGGGATATTCTTCTTGTTGAATCATTTCTCAAAATGATGATAACCATCACCACCTCACCACCTCCGCGACGCGGGGCCGGCGAGCGCCAAGCAGGCGCTCTCGGTGAGCGAGTTAAGAGTATGTGCCTTGGAAAGATCGAGGAGCTCTCAGTAGCGATCATCACTAGCGATGGTTGGAGTAGGTGTTTGACATCACTGTGCGCGGTAATACACTTAGATCTAACATACATACAATTGATGATGCACTCATTCCTCGAGGTCGAATTGCGAGATTGCTCAGGACTTAACTCCTCATCTCGAATATGCATTTTTGGAAGGTGATAACAAGTTGCCCGTCATAATTGCTAAAGACTTGAGTGTCGAGGAAAAAGCCGCTCTCATAATGGTTTTGAAGTCACACAAGCGAGCCATCGCTTGGAAACTCTCCGACATCAAGGGTATTAACCCGGAATTTTGTACTCACAAGATTCTTATGGAAGAGGACTACAAACCGGCGGTTCAACACCAAAGACGGGTGAATCCAAAGATCCCCGATGTTATTAAAAAGGAGGTTGAAAAACTTCTTAACGCTGGATTAATTTACCCGATCTTGGATAGTCCTTGGGTAAGCCACGTACATTGCGTACCGAATAAAGGTGGCTTTACTGTTGTTGAAAATGATGAAAATGAGTTAATTCCGACTCGATTAGTTACGGGGTGGCGTGTATGCATTGACTATGGAAAGTTAAATGAAGCCACCCGTAAAGACCACTTTCCACTACCATTTATGGATCAAATGCTTGAGAGATTAGCGGGAAACGATTACTATTATTTTCTCGATGGTTTCTCGGGTTACTTTCAAATTCCCATCGACCCTCATGATCAAGAAAAGACAACATTCACATCTCCTTACGGAATGTTTGCCTATTGTCGCATGCCTTTTGTCTTATGCAATGCACCTGGCATGTTTCAAAGGTGTATGTTGGGAAATAAACATTCCTAACTTAGTACCGTTAGGTATATACTTAGTACCGATAGTTATAGTTAGTACTGACAGTACAAAGTGTTAAGTACTGTTCTAGATATTAGTACCGTTAAGTATAAAATATTAGTACCGTTTAGGAGATAGTTTAAATAGATACTGTAGGAAAAGATATGTATTATCTTTTACGCGTTTTGTAAGTTTGTTAGGGTTTATCCTTGGTCTATAAAAGGAACCATACGGCATTAGGAAATGGGTGCACAATACAACAACAAGAACAACACACAGATCTCATCTCATACAATCATATCTCATAGTTAGTAATCTGTAATCACTTAAAGCAGATTAATAGAAATCAAAGTTTAGTTTTTCATTGTTCTTCTTAATACTATTGTGTAGATTCCGCATATACAATAAGTATTCATAGTCAGTGTTTTCTCTATAGTCAATCTGTATTTATACAAGTTGGCTATCACCCTTAGCAGGCTGCAAAGATCTGTTCAGTTTGGGACTCACAAGTGGTATCAGAGCCTGTGAGAAACTCTGAGTAAGAAGAACAAAAACCAGTTATAAATCTCTATCTTACAAAACTAATCATGTCTGGATCACAAGATGAAATTCCACCACCACCACCACCACCACCATCACAAACACCAACACAACAAACTCCTCACACTGTTTCAACCATCAAACTTCCTATTCTCAAAAAGGGAGAATATGACATATGGGCCATGAAAATGGAACATTATTTGGCCCATACAGACTATCCTATCTGGGAAGTTATACAAAATAGGAATGGTCCTGTATCAATCACCACAGATACACAAGGTCAAATCAAGGTTCTGCCTCCAAGGACTGCAGAAGAAATCTTAGCCAGAGAAAGAGAAAGAAAAGCAAGGACCACTTTGCTTATGGCTTTACCAGAAGATCATCTTGCTAAATTTCATAAAATGACTGATGCTAAAGAGATGTGGGAAGCCATCAAATCTAGATTTGGTGGAAATGATGAATCAAAGAAGATGCAGAAGTATATTCTAAACATAATTTTGAAGGTTTTCTCTTATCAAAACTCAGAAGCCTGCAATAAAGGCTATGAACAGGTTATCAAAGTCTTCTAGTCAAATTAGAGATTCATGGGGCAGGTGTATCCACTAAGGATGCAAATCAGAAATTCCTTAGATCCTCTACCTTCTGCCTGGTCTCATTTTACCTTAATCATAAGAAAAGGTCAAGAGTGGACAGTCTCAGCTTTGATGATCTGTACAATAATCTTAGAGTCTTTAAGAATGATGTTAAAGGCTCTACTGCATCATCCTCTAGCACGCAAAATGTGGCATTTGTCTCTGAGAATACCAGCAGTACTAATGATGTTAGTACCGCTTATGGTGTTTCTAATCCTTCTGGTCATAACTCACAGTATGAACAAACTTCATCAAACCCTTACTGCCATCAATCCAGTTGCCCCTCAAATTGGATCATGAGGATTTGGAACAGCTTGATGAATTTGACTTAGAAGAAATGGACTTGAAATGGCAGGTGGCCATGATTTCAATGAGAATGAAAAAGTTCTACAAAAAGACTGGTAGAAAGCTACAATTTGATGCCAAGGAACCGGTTGGTTTTGACAAAACCAAAGTCGAGTGCTATAATTTTCACAAGACAAGGCATTTTGCTAAAGAGTGTAGAACCAAGGGAAATCAAGATAATAGGAGGAGAGATGCTTGGAACTCTAGGAATAAGATAAAGGGAATGGAGGAAGAAGAACTGGTAAACAAGTGGACTTTAAAGCATTGGTAACTATTGATGGAGAAGGAGTAGATTAGACCAGTCACTCAGAAGAAGAAGAAGATTATGCTTTGATGGCTTGCAACAGCTCAGGCTCGGACACAGAGGTAACTTTTTGTTAAAAAGAATGTAAAGAGTCTTATGCTAAACTTAAATAACTGTATGATGAACAAAGAGCACAACTTAGTGATGCAAGCATAGAAATAAAAGCATATACTCAAGGTTTAAAGAAAGTTGAAGCACAATTAGTTGCTCATCAACAAGGTCAACTTTGGTATGAGGAAAAGATAAGGTTTATGAAAAGATAAGGACCTGATTTTGAAATAGATTACTTACAATTTACATATGGTCCAAAACAGTCTCAACCTAATGAATCTAAAACCCAAACCAGTGAATTTGATACCTGGGAATCTAACATTAGTATAGAAACACCTGAATTCGTGTCTGAACTAGTTGTTAATAAACCTATGTCAACCAAAAGTCTGGTATGATGCTGCTATTATTAAGGAGTATGAATCATATAGTGAAGATGAGCATGTGTCTCTACCAACAGAAGAACATGAAACACCTAGTTTTGCTAACCAGCAAGTAAAAACTCCTAGGGAAACTGTTAAGAATCAAATCACACTAGTAAAAATCCTAAAGTTTGAACAACAAAGGGTTGGGATATGGGTTTACTACAAAAGCATGTTTTGTATGTGGAAGTCTTAGTCATCTTATTAGAGATTGTGATTTCCATGAAAAAATGATGGCTAAACAAGCTGAGCTAAACAATGGGATAAGGAAGAAGTCTAGTCAAAGGGAGTTTAGGTAAATTTGGAATAATATGCAAAGAGTAAATCATAAGAACCAATTTGTTCCTACAGCAGTACTAACTGAAACTTGGCAAAATTCTTAGGTTTAATACTGCAAGCTAGTGGTACTAACAATGTTAGTACTGCTAGACATAATTTTAACAGTCAGGCAGTACTAACTAATGCTGCCAGGAAAATTAGTACTGTTAAACCTTTTGTGAATAGAGTTAGACCAAAAACTATTTTACATAAAACTCATTCACCATTTAGAAGGCCTTTTAATAACACAACAACACTTAGAACAAATTTTTCATATCAAAAGGTTAATACTACTGAGGTAAATGCAGTTAGTACTGTTGGGGGAAAAGGGAAACTGCTGTTAAGCCCTTAGCAGGTTGTAATTGGAGACCAAAAGGACACTACTGGCACAAAGTCTCCAAATACAATGGTGGATCAAGACCCAGAAATTGTGCTACTTTCAAAGATCCACTAGGCAGACTCAAGCCCAAATAGGCTTGGGTCCCTAAGAGAAACTAATCTCTTTTATTCAATGTGTAGGATTATCCACATAGAGCTTTACAGAACAAACGGGTTTTTGATAGTGGATGTTACAGACACATGACTGGAAATAAGGCCTACCTTGCTGAATATCAAGACTTCAATGGTGGCCCTGTTTCTTTTGGAGGAAGTAAAGGTTACATAACTGGTAAAGGTAAAATAAAAATAGGAAAGTTAGATTTTGAGGATGTATGCTTTGTGAAAGAACTACAACATTTTAATCTCTTTTCTGTGTCACAGATATGTGACAAGAAGAACAAAGTTCTTTTCATTGACTCTGAATGTCTTGTTTTGTCTCCTAAATTTAAGTTACCTGATGTAAATCAAGTCTTACTTAGAATCCCTAGACAAAACAATATGTACAGTTTCAATTTAGAGAACATTATTCCTTCAGGAGGTTTAGCTTGTTAAATTGCAACGGCCACAATTGATGATCTGAACAATGACATAGGAGGTTGGGTCATGTTAACTTTAAAAACTTAAACAAACCAGTGAAGGGAAACCAGTAAGAGGTTTACCTTCAAAGATTTTTCAAAATGACCACACTTGTTTTGCTTGTCAGAAAGGAAAGCAACACAAGGCTTTCCCTGAAAGCCAAATCAAAGGACTCCTATAATCAACCCTTACAGCTATTAATATGGATTTGTTTGGACCTACATCTGTAAGGAGCTTAAACCATAAGACTTATTGCCTGGTTATCACTGATGATTTTAGCAGGTTTAGTTGGGTGTTCTTCTTAAGAACAAAGGATGAAACTAGTGGAATCCTTAAGGACTTTATAAGACAAATTGAGAACCAATTAAATTAAAAAGTCAAAACTATTAGATGTGATAATGGTATAGAATTTAAGAACAGTGATTTTATTGAATTCTGTGGGTCAAAAGGGATCAAGAGGGAATACAGTAATGCCAAAACTCCCCAACAAAATGGAGTTGCTGAAAGAAAGAAAAGGACCCTTATTGAGGCTGCTAAGACTATGCTATCAGATTCATTATTACCTAACACTTTTTGGGCTGAAGCAGTTAGTATTGCTTGTTATGTTCTTAATAGGGTATTAGTGACCAAGCCTCAAAATAAGACACCTTATGAACTTGTAACTGGTAAAATACCAATCATAAGCTACATAAGACCTTTTGGGTGCCATGTGACCATCTTGAATACCATTGACCATCTGGGCAAGTTTGATGGGAAATCAGATGAAGGGTTTTTAGTAGGGTATTCTCTATAAAGCAAGGATTTTAGGGTATACAATTTAGAAACCAAGAGAGTTAAGGAAAACCTGCACATAACCTTTTTAGAAAATAAACCTAATGTTGCAGGAAAAGGACCAACTTGGCTGTTTGATCTTAATTATTTAACTGATTCAATAAATTATCAACCTGTAAGATCAGAGAATCAAGCTAACAAACATGCAGGTCCACAAGAAGCTAATCAAAATGCAGGTACAAAAGATATTATTGATGCAGGTGATTCTAAAAAAGAAGTTGAATCTGCTCAGGACTACTTTGTACTGCCAATATGGTCTTCTTATTCTTCAACAGTCAAGAGGTCAATAGCAAAGGATGCAGGTGAAGCACCTAACAAACATCTTGATTTAAAGACAAATGAGAAGCCAGTAGATAAGGAGGATCAAGTCTTTTTGGATGAGCTTGAAAGACATAAAAGACAAGAACATGATGCAAATGATGCAGCTGAAGTTCTCAGGAAGGAGTTTGCTCAAGAAACTGAGGATTTGCTTCTATAAACAGGAGCTACTAAACCTAGTAGTACTAACATAGTTAATACTTCTAGCACACCAGTTATTACTGCCAGTCCTTATGGTGGACTATCCTTCACTGATCTAACCAATCCTGATCAAGATGATTCAGAAATACCTGCACTTGAGGAAATTTATGACAATCCTACTGATGGTATTTTTACAAATTCATCTTATGATGATGAGGGTGCAGTGGCTGACTTCACAAATTTAGAACCTGTTGTGAATGTCAGTCCTATTCCCACATCAAGGATTAACTCTATTCATCCTTCAACTCTAATTCTTGGAGATCCACAATCAGCAGTTCAAACAAGAAGCAAAGTGACCAAAAGTTCTAGAGCCCATGCTTTTGTAAGTTATATTCAAAAGCAAAGGAGAAATAATCATAAGGACTTCCAGCATTGTTTATTTGCTTGTTTCTTGTCTCAAAATGAACCCAAGAAGATCTTTGAAGCACTTGAAGATGAAAGTTAGGTTGATGCTATGCAAGAAGAACTGCTGCAATTCAAGATTCAGAAAGTTTGGATTCTTGTAGATTTGCCTTATGGGAAGAAGGCAATTGGAACAAAATAGGTTTACAGAAATAAGAAGGATGAGAGAGGAGTTGTGGTTAGAAATAAGGCAAGGTTAGTTGCTCAGGGACATAGGCAAGAGGAAGGGATAGATTATGATGAGGTTTTTGCTCCTGTAGCCAGGATTGAAGCCATTAGGATCTTTTTAGCCTTTGCCTCTTACATGGGATTCATAGTCTATCAAATGGATGTGAAAAGTGCCTTCCTGTATGGCAAAATTGATGAGGAGGTCTATGTGTCTCAACCTCCAGGTTTTATAGATCCTAAGTTTCCTAAGAAGGTCTACAAAGTAGTGAAAGCTCTCTATGGGTTTACACCAAAGCTCCCAGACCTGTATGCTTACTTTATCTACTTTCTTGTTGAAGAATGGATACAAAAGAGGAACTATTGACAAGACTCTTTTCATTAAGAAGGACAAACATGATATCATATTAGTACAAGTTTATGTGGATGATATCATTTTTGGTTCTACAAAGAAATCTTGGTGTGATGAATTTGAGGCATTAATGAAGAGTAGATTTCAGATGAGTTCTATGGGAGAGCTCACCTTCTTTCTTGGATTACAAGTCAAACAGAAAGAAGATGGTATCTTTATAAGTCAAGATAAGTATGTTGCAGAAATCCTGAAGAAGTTTGATTTTGTTAGTGTTAAGACTGCTAGTACACCAATTGAGACCTAGAAGCCTTTAGTCAAGGATGAGGAAGCTAGTGATGTGGATGTACATCTTTATAGATCCATGATTGGTTCTTTAATGTACTTGACTGCTTCTAGGCCTGATATTATGTTTGCAGTTTGTGCTTGTTCTAGGTTTCAGGTCACTCCAAAGACCTCCCATCTAAGTGTTGTTAAGAGAATCTTTAGGTATCTAAAGGGTAAACCCAAATCTTGACAGGAAATCCACAACAGGAGGTTGTTAATTTCTTGGCAGGAGACTTATTTCTTGGCAATGTAAAAAGTAGACCATTGTGGCTACTTCTACTACAGAGGCATAATATGTTGATGCTGCAAATTGCTGTGGGCAAGTTTTGTGGATTCAAAATCAAATGTCAGAGTATGGGTTCAATTTCATGAACACAAAGATATACATTGTTAATGAAAGTACTATATGCATTGTAAAGAATCCAGTATATCACTCTAAAACAAAGCATATTGCGATTAGACACCACTTCATAAGGGATGCTTATGAGAAGAAACTTATCCAGGTGCTTAAAATCCATACTGATGAAAATGTAGCTGATCATCTAACCAAGGCATTTGATGTTAGTAGGTTCCAGTTCTTGGTTGTTACTATTAGGATGATTAATCCATAAGCTGCATTAGCTAAGGGAAGGCAATATGATTTGTTGTATAGTTTGTATGAAGTGTTTAGTGTGCAGAAGCATTTTTAACCATCAACGACGAATTTCAAGAAGTTAATTGGGTTTTAAAGAGTCATTGGGAAGAGATAAAGATGGTATTGAAGTATTACTGTTACTAATTTTGTTCATTCTTTGGTTGGCAAAAGTTAGTATCGACAGTGCAAAGTTAGTACTGTTGGGCAAAGATAGTACCGCTATAGAGATGTTGAAGAAAATACCGCCAAGGGTATAAAGTGTAAATTGAAACGGTTTCTTTGATTTTAGGTTTGCTAAACCTATAAAAACCAATGTCAATTGCACAGTTCACTTACGTAATCTCTCTCAAATACTTTCTTTCATACAAGCCCTAATCTCTCTCTCACCGACGATCACTAATTCAACCACAATGGCTGTTCTTGAATCATGCCCTAAGCACAATATGGTCGCTTATTTAGAGAAGACTGAAGGGAATGCAAAGTTTCATGAGGTTATTGATTTTCTTACGCTAAGCTCCATTCATAATGCTCTCACTATAAGTCCAGTTGTCTCTACTACATTTGTTGAACAGTTTTGGATGTCTGCTAAATCCAAAATAATCAACAATGTTAGGTACATTACTGCCAAAGTAGTTGGCAAGCCTGTGTCTATCTCTGAAGCATCAATAAGAAGTGATCTTCTTTTTGATGATGCTGATGGGATAGATTCTCTACCAAATCAGGCTATATTTGATGCTATACAGCTCATGGGGTATGAGGGGGATTTAACTGTGTTAACATTTAATAATGCTTTATTTTCACCCCAATGGAGGTTTCTGTTTCATACAATGAATCATTGTATTAGATCAAAAAGCACCTCTTAGGATCAAATTCCCACTAACATTGCCACTGCTGTAATTTGCTTGACATCTAATCAGAAATATAATTTTTCTAAATTAATTTTTGATGGTATGCTTAGACACTTAGATGCAAAGAAAAAGTTTGTAATGTATCCACGTTTTATTTCAATCTTTTTGGATAAACAACTAATGAATGTACCTGTACCTTTAGACCATTTTCCTGTAAATGCTTTGACAAGTAAAGTTTTCTCCTTTATGGTTAAAAAGGGTAAACATTTTTCAGGGAAAGTCACACCTTTATTTGCTTCTATGTTGGTACAACCAACTAAGGATGATGGTACTACTTCAGAGAGACCATCTGAACCACAACCTACACCCTCTCCTCCTCACCTAAGTGAAGCCACTGTTGAGCCTCAGTCTGACCCATCCCCTAGACCTTCACCTTCTACTCATATTCCTGATTCCATTCCAGATGTTTCTGGTGGAAATCAAGGAGGTCAGTCATCCAGTGATAGATCTCTTTCAGGGAATGAGGGTGACATGACACTCCAAAGTATGTATGATCTTTGTATCTCTTTGTATACACAGGTTACAGATCAAGCCAAGGAAAGCAAACACTTAAATGCACAGATCAAGAAGCTAAAGAAGAAAGCCAAACCTGTTATTACACACCACAAAGCTTGAATGAAGAGTGTATCCCCTTGAATCAAGAGATATCAAAGAAAGAATCCCTTGAAGTCCAACTGGATTGCAAAAGGATCTTTATCCAAACAGGAGGAAAAATCTGCTAAAGCTTAACCTTCAGCTCCAAAAAGATCCATTATTTTGATGAGCTTCCGAAATACATTGGGATTATATGTGAGACTGAAGATGCTTAATATGTGGAGACAAAGAGTATTGAATGAAGAGAAGGAAACTGTTGATGATAGTTAGTACTGAAGATTACATAGTACTCTCGCTCAACAAAAGTTGCAACTGACAAGGAAAATTAGAACTGACAGACCAAATGTTAGTCACACTCGACAGACCCAAAGTTAGAACCGACGAGGAAAAAGGAAGTACCGTAGTACAGATGAAGGTACAGAGTAGATCAAACTGAAGAAAGAAGGGCTACTTCCAACCACTCCAACAACCACTCCTACAATGTTTGAGATGAGAAACTAAAAAACCAACATTGCTTAGGTTCTTCTCAACATGAGCCAAGCCAAAGCAGTTTCAAGAGAAAAGGAGAAAGGATAGAACATAAGGACCGATGAATATACTAAGAGACAAAGACCTACTTCAACCAAATCATTATTGATCATTAAAGCGCTTTCCAAAGATTGATCCAAAGAAAAGGGGAAAAAGAAACAATTGAAGAGGAATATGAGTCTGAAACTAAATCAGTAAGGTATTACCTGAAGCTGAAAAGAAGTTTAGAAGAAACTGCTAAGGATGAAGAGATGCTAGAAAATTGCAAGAGGATTGGGAAACAAAAGAAGAAAGGAAAAGATTAGCTGAGGAAGAAGCTACAAAGACTGCCCTTTCAGATGAATATGACTTCATTCAAGCAAGAATTGAAGCTGATAGACTTCTAGCTCTAAGACTTCAAGATAAAGAGAGAGAGAGCAGTTCACTGTGGAAGAAAGAGCAAAGTTCTTTCATGATACAATTGGCAGCTCAAAGAAGGTTTCTTGCAGAACAAAGAGCTATTGCAATCAGAAACAAACCTCCTACAAGAACTCACCTTAGGAATCAAATGATGACTTATCTGAAGCATGTTGGAAACAAGAAACACTTAGACTTGAAGAGCAAAACTTTTGGGAAGCATCAAGCTTTGAATGAGAAAAGTGAAGAGTTTTATGAAAATTTCACTGCTTTGTTTCTACTAAGGATTGAAAAAGGATTAAGAATAATTAAAGGATAAAAGACACATGACAGAAGAGATTTAAATGGAAGAAGACTCAAGCAAAGGTACCTGCTAATAGAATGACAAAGTCAGGGTACAAAAAGAGAAAAGGGGGTCAATACAAAATGATTGCAAGGAAAAATGCCAAGAAACAGTCATATGTTGAACATGATGAAAACATAGAAAATGCCTAAAGATTGTTACATTTGAAGGTACTATAGTTAGTGAGATAATGGAGAAGAAATCATTTATTTCTAGGTTAAACAAGGTATCATCACCAGATGGGGACTATCTTGTTATATACAAAGCCAATAGGAACTTCAGAGCATTCAACTATCTCATAGAGGTACTTTATATATTTAATAGGCAAGATTTGTATCACTTATATAACTTGATGATGGAGCAGTACTCAAAAATTACACTAGAAGGGATTGAGTTGATTCTTTAGGGAGATTTGAAGATAATGATGGAATCCTCAACTGAAGAAAATGATCAAAGTGATTTCTGGAGTAATCAACAGGATTGGAAGATTGTCACTTGGAGATAGTATGAAGCTTGTGGAGTTTGCATACTAGAATTTAAAGATGGGACAGTCATCCATATGTTAGTTGAAAGGAGATATCCTCTTTCTAAGGATTTATTGCAAAGAATGCTTGATCTGGGATTAGATGTAGAAGAGAAAGCTACATGTTCCCTTAGAATTTATATAGATTTATATTAGCAAACAGATTGATGAAAATTGATGATGTAAATGGAGATGAGAAGGGTTTGAGTGTTGGCTAACCACCACACAACAAATGGTCATCAGTTCACCATGCTTAACAAGCATAAGAACTGGCTAGTCCATGAGCAAACAGCTTGTGGTAAAGACTTCTCAAATCCATTTATGGTTGACAATTTACCAAAAATTATAGGGTTTTCAACTCACCTTGCTTCATAGTGAAGAGTTGGCTAGTCCAAGATCAAACAGTTCTTGGTAAAGACTACTCAAATCTGTTGATAGTTGATAGTTTGCTAAAAACTATATGGTTTATCAATGCACCATGTTATGACAATGAAGCATTGGCTAGTCCAAAAGCAAACGGTATTTGGTAAAGACAAATCAATTCCGTTGATGGTTGACAGTTTACCAAAAACTGTATGGTAATTAACTCACCATATTTTTCAAATAAAGAGTTAACTATCCCAGAGCAAACGGCTACCGGTAAAGGAACATCAAATCCATTTATGGCTGGTAGTTTTCCAAAAACTATAAAGCCAACTTAGTTGGATTGTTGCTGAAAAGACAAAGTTGCTGATGCAGATGGATAGTGTTTAAAGATCAGATCAAGATATGTTAGAGTGTTTGGATACATCCTCCAAGAACTTAAGAAGATTAACCTGAAGAAACATGAAGTTAAAAGAGTTCAACAATCATGTTTAGGGGAGGATTGTTAGGAATTATTCATTCCTGACTTAGTACCGTTAGTGATAATATTTAGTACCGATAGTTATAGTTAGTACTGATAGTACAAAGTGTTAAGTACTGCTCAGATAGTTAGTACCTTTAGTATAAAATAGTTAGTACCGTTTAAGAGATATGTATGAGATATCGTAGGAAAGGATATGTATTATCTTTTGTGCATTTTGTAAGTCTATTAGGGTTTATCCTTGGTCTATAAAAGGAACTCTACGGCATTAGAGAGAGGAGAACAAGAACAACTCATCTCATACAATCATATCTCATAGTTAGTAATCTGTAATCACTTTAACAGATTAATAGAAATCAAAGTTTAGTTTTTCATTGTTCTTCTTAATACTATTGTGTAGATTCCGCATATACAACTAGTATTCATAGTCAGTGTTTCTATATAGTCGATCTGTATTTATGCAAGTTGGCTATCACCCTTAGCAGGCTAAAAAGATCTGTTCAGTTTGGGACTCACAATATGCCATACATATATAATGTCCATTAGTCCATATCTTGTCCAAATGTCCAAGTTAATAAGTCCATAACAACACTTTTAGCTCATAAACTTTCTTAAGTAAACTTTAATTACAAGTTTATACTTATACATTTTCCACTTAAACCAACATGATACCATACTTATATAACGTGTGTAAAAGTCCATAAAACCATGATCACAAGTGTAAGTTCATTTTTCATGATTAAAGTTTCCTAATGGTGATTTTTCTATATAGAACATATACATACATAAAATGATAAATGAAATGTTTAGGATCTTAGATAACCTTAGTATGATGAGTGGTGAATGGGAAACAAATCACACCCTTGTGATTTAAACCCTTGGCTTGAAAATATAGAATGAAAACCCTAGTTTTCTTAAGAAACCTTAACTTAGTTTAAGCCTTGAAAATGCTTAACCAAGCCTTTAAACTTCCATGGTATGCCTTAGATATGATGTAGGTATGTTTGTAAATGTGGTAAATATAATTTTGTATGGATTTAGTGTTGGATTGAAGGTTGTCGTGGCCAAGGAGGGGGAAGAAGGAAAGGTTTTTGTGTTTTACACCTTTACAAATGAGATGTGTGTGTAAACTTGTACTAGCTAAGTCCTTATATGTTCTAAGACTAGTTAAAGAACACTTAGAGCAAAATAGGGAAGTCTTATGGTCTTGGTCTCTAAAAGTAAGAACCATCCTATGGTTTTAAGGAATTATGTTTTTCAACTTGTAATATCTTTGTGTTTTTCATCCTATAACCGGATATGTATGTGTATACATAAGATATATTTGTAATTTTTATGTATTGGGTATAAAAGTGGGTATTTGTTGAAGCGTAGAAAAGTTTTGGTGCTTCTGGGTATGCATAAATGTATTTAAATTACGAAACGTAAACGTTTTACGCAGCCAATAAAAATAAAATATAAAAAGTTGATTATTACTTTCATAAAGATAATATATTGCTTGCTTGACGAAAACTTTAATTCGTTTGGTGTCCGTTTACGTTAATTATTAATTTTTAGTTTACGCGATTTAGCTATATAATAAGAATTAAAAGTAAACGCGTACGAGAAAAAAAAATAATTAGTAAAATAGAGGACGTCGTAAATGACCTGAAAATACTGAATGTTACAGAGACTGATAAAAGTTTGCTGCATCTTGCCGGCTCACAACCGATGTTGCAACCTTCTAAAAGGTCGAGGGTTACAATTGCATCAATGTTATGTTTAATATTAAGTGTGAATTAATAAATAGATCTCTTTTTGTTAAATTTAAATATGCTTTTGAACTTTGACTATTCTATTTTAAGTTTTTAAATAAGCTATGTGTATACGGGAAACCTAAGAGTTTTTGAAACCTAAGGTCCGTGAGTCCCGATACTAGTCTCTGTGGGGTGTCAAAAGCCTGGTCACTTAGCCGCAAGGTTGGGATGTGCCGAGACGAAAGTCGCTACATGGGATGATCTCGCCTTCAAACTCATTATTCTCGGGTGGAACGTGAAACATAGAATTTTGCAAAACGTTGATCCATGGTTGAAATTCAAAATAGCACATACACCTAAGATATAATAATTATCGGGAGTGAAAAGTTCACAAGTTGCAAATATGAGTAGTGTTAGCATCTTAACTAATATTTAACTGTGATTTCGTTTTAAGCTTGGTTTGGAGCAAGTGAAAAGTCAGGGACGATGAATTTATCCTTTTTGGGGCATTCTCGGATCGAAATGCATCTTGTTCTATGATCCCTAAAAGTTATAAAATAACGAAAGTCAAATAAGTTAGTTAGTTGCTTAAAAAGAAAAGTACAAAAAAATGAGAAAAATGAAAAATACAAAAATATGTGTAGGAATAAGTGTATATATTTAAAAATGGTAAAGACGGGGCTTTTCAAAGCTATTGATTCTTTATTTCCCCTCGATGAACACTTAGCTACTTTTCGAGGTAATTAGTCGAGGGGGATTGAGATTCTTAGTTTTCTAAGTGCTTACTTATAGCATTGCGTGAGGACACGGCAATGTCTTAGTATGGGGGATTTTGGTATGTGTTTAATTACACATACCTTTGACCACTAAAAACGGACTTAAATGACCAAAAACGTACCAAAAATACATTGTATTTGTATGTTTTGCATTTGTATTGTGCAGGTAACGGATAATCAAGAAAAGGACAAAATCAAAGCCAAAACAGACAAAACCGAGCACGGGAATGGAAAGAGCGTGAAAAGACAAAGTCAAAGTCAAAAAGTCAACCGAAGTCAACCCCGAAAAAGTCAAAGTCAAAGTCAAAACCGAAGCTGAAAATCAAAGAAATACTTAATGGTCCACCCGTACCCATCTGATGGGCCTAGGCAGCCCATTAATGTACTACATGAAGACAAAATGGGGGGAAATGCAAATTACAAGGCCCAATTCCCTTGTATAACCTATTCGGGCCCAAAACCATAAAAACGCCCAAAGGCCTTTTTAACACTTAACAGTGTTAAGGTTTTTAACCTCACAAGGACCATTTGTGCAACAACTCTGATAACTCTTAAGGACTGTTTTTGCCATATCCAAAACAATTCACACCACAAGGACTTAACATGCAATATACATTTAAGAGTTGAGGGACTTTTTTTGCCAAAACACTAAACCTCACCCCTGATTAAACCTTTCCCCCCTAAAACCTTTTCCCGCCACATTTACTATTCAACTGTCTCTCTCAATCTACCCTGCAACCTCGTTTACTGTTCACCACCAAACAAAAATGTCTCCTTCCCTCATCCTACACCCTACATGGCTCTTGCCATGTTGGCAATCCCCAATATCCCCATTGGCCAATGTTAGAGACAAAGAGATGAAAGGTCAAGATAAAAGAACATGGGCAACACTCAAGATTAAGGGCCAAGATGATTTCTGCTTTCTCCTCACACATCTAGTACAGCCTAGTTTTCTCTCAGCAAAGAAAAACAAGGGGAAGAAGACAAAGATTGAAGAAGTCAAAGTCACTTAGTCATTTTCTATATATAGGGTCATTTTGTAAGCCATATAAGAAGTAGTTTTTAACCTAGTTAATATTCAGCTTGTTTTTAATTTATTGTCTTTTAAAAATTTTCAAGTATTGTAATCCTCTTTTAAGTTAATGAAAGTTTGAAGTTTTCTTTAAAATTCTGTCATTTAAGTTTACTTGTTGCTAAATATTGTGTTTTAAGCCCTAATATAAGTTTTTGAGTTATTGAAAACTTATATAAAAGCTCATTTCATTTTATGTCATAAAAATCAAAAATCATAAAAAAAAATCCAAAAATTTGTCAAGAAAGCAAGGAGCATGGTAAATCTTGGATGGCCATAGGTTTAGGGCTTTATGGGAAGCACATAGGTTGGGTTTTAAGCTGTTGAGAGCTTATTCTCTTGCCAAAAAGCTAGGACCATTATGAGTTTTCTTGTTTTTCCATTTTAAGCTTATCACTGTTCATTTGCTTATTTTTGTGCTTATTCTTGCTTATTTATGATCTTTGATTGCTTATTTGTCCTTATTTAAGCTTTGTTATCATTTATTTAAGTCTTTAAGTTAAGCTGCCATGATTGCCCTTGAATCTTCTTATTACTTGTTTGTCTTATTTAGTGCTTATTTTTGTTTTTAACTTGCTTATGTTTGCTTAATCTTGCTTGTCTAATATCTGCCTTTAATGCCCTTTGCTTCATTTAGTCAAAATCAGTTAGAATTTGGACCTTAAGTACTTAAAGGGGTGTTTGGGTCAAGGGTTTAAAATGGGTAAATTTGAGTAAAAATCAATTTGGGTCACTCGGCTTACTTTAACAAGCATATTTAAGTAGTTTTTGTTAGCCTTAATTATATTAAGTCAAACAAGAATGTTATCGGTCTCATTAAGTCAAATAGGTCTTGTTATGTAATAGGCTAGTCGGGTATCATCGGGCTTGGTTTGTAATCTAATGTTGTCCATGTTAAGGGTGAAAGCCCAAGTTTAGCCAAGCCCGGCCCGTTAAGAAAGCCCATGAGCCAACTAGAAGGCTAGGGTATAAATATCCCTTCACCACACTTGGTGAAGGGTGTTGGTTACTTTTCTATCACTTGTAACTTTCCAATTCTCTCTAATCTAGTTTTTCTCTCTCTACTTTCTCTCTCTAAGATTTCTTATTTTCTAGCATATTGGTATAGATTATTGTTGTGTAATGGATTAAACTAGTGGGATAACCATGATGGTATCACTCCCAAGGGTGTTTAGTGTTTGCTTTATGTAAAATATTAAATGGGTTTTTAATTGTTGGATTTTCTTTGGTTCGAAAAAGCAAGTAATAAAATCAAAGCTCGATCTTTGTTTCGTGGTTAAAAGTGTTAAAGACTTGTACTTTCAGGCTTAGATCACTTCCTTGCATCATTAATAAGTGGTTTTAACATCATTTCGTAGCTTACAAGAAAGTTTGGCAATTTTTTCTTGGCTGTGTTTTGCCCTATCTGAAGGTGTTCGTCATTGCGTTTGATCAGACGCGTTGTTTTGATAATATTCGTTGCGTTTTGATCAGACTCGTTGCGTTTTGATAATATTCGTTGCGTTTTGATCAGACTCGTTGCGTTTTGATAATATTCGTTGCGTTTTGATCAGACTCGTTGCGTTTTGATAATATTCGTTGCGTTTTGATCAGACTCGTTGCGTTTTGATAATATTCGTTGCGTTTTGATCAGACGCGTTGCGTTTTGATAATATTCGTTGCGTTTTGCTCAAGTCGTTGCGTTTTGACACAAGTTGAAGACCCTCACTGCGTTTTGACTAAGAGAAACTCTGCCCAATTAATTTCTTGATTGCGTTTTGACCAAGAAGTGTTGCGTTTTGACCAAGAAGTGTTGCGTTTTGACCAAGAAGTGTTGCGTTTTGATCATACTCGTTGCGTTTTGATCATACTAGTTGCGTTTTGATTAGTACTCGTTGCGTTTTGATCATACTCATTGCGTTTTGCTCATACTCGCTGCGTTTTGGTCAAAAGTCACTGCGTTTTGCTCTTGAGTTTTATCTACAAGTTGAGATTTGCTCCTGCGTTTTGTCCATTGAAAACCTATGTTTTGAAACCCTAATTTCCCGAAAAATACCACTTACCTCAATCATCAAATGGTATCCGCGCATCAGGTGGTATTTGACCGAATTTGGGAATCTATTAATCACCGTTTAATCAAAACATAACAGCAAGACAAACAAACTTCAAGGACTAATTACAAGGACTTTGGACTTTAATTCGGACTAAAAGGACAATTACTCAACACAACAAACACAACCAATCAAACCAACAATCAACTTAATCATACTTGAAATGTCAATTAATTATTCATTCACGGTTTCTTCTTGATTTTGTAAAATCCCGCGAAAGATACGATTCTTTTCTCGGTTTTAATCAAAGATTTGTAAAATCCCGTGAACGTTAATTCATTTAAAACCACAATCAATCACTTCATAACACTTAAGATCCGATATCCATTTACAACAACTTCATCAAAATGTCAAATTCAAATACCAATTTGCAAACTCAATCATCAAATGCTCTTCATAATGCTATCATGGAAGCGGGTAGCAAAGATCGTCCACCAATGTTGGCACCGGGTAATTACGTTCAGTGGAAATCCAGAATCAAGAGATACATTGACACCAAACCTAACAGTGAACTCATCCACTATTGTCTCCAAAATCCACCATACACGTATCAATGGGCTGAGAAAACAGTTCCAGTTGCTGAAGGTAGTTCTGAAACAACTACAGAGAGGTATATGGAGAACTATAAGAATGTTTCACAAGACATACGAGATCAACTGAATGCTGAAGCTGAAGCCGTTCAGATCATTCTCACAGGGATAGATAACGATATCTACTCCACAGTTGATGCTTGTCCGAATGCATGTGAAATGTGGAAAGCCATTGAAAGGTTGAAACAAGGTGAATCAATCAATGTTCAAGATCTTGAAACCAATTTATATTGGGAGTTTGGAAAATTCACATCACGGGATGGTGAATCACTTGAATCGTATTACTCACGGTTTTACAAGATGATGAATGAGCTTGTCCGAAATCAGTGTCAGCTTGGATTATAGTGGTGGCAATAAAAGTGTTGATATAGATACTTGTAGAAAAATGGAAGGAGGGGATACAATTTTAATAAAAGATAATTTATCGTAAGGAAATAATGTGTTCTTCATGTATTAATTTAATATTTATCATGTACTGTATACTAGTTATAAGTCCTGTGTACGCATGAAGTTTACACATGAATCAAATTTATTTTAAAATTTTAGTTTAGTATACGAACATATAAAAATCCGCTCGTGTTTAAAATTTTAGCTTTTACGTAAAAAAAATCATAATGTATATATCGATTCATATTTTGTATAAGATTTTTGTTTGATAAAAGATCTAACTTTGTTTAAGTGACGTGTATATTGAGATTTATGTTGTTTAAATTTAACTATTGATATTATGTTGTACACAATATGTGAGTTTAATAACACACGATGAACTTTGATGACATTCAAATATAAAGTTTTTTAAAATGTTTTTATAGATCTTCTTATATAAACTTTAAATAAGAATTACTCTATATTAGTCGTTGTTATAAGTACAATCACGTATATTGTTTTCATATCACAGTAATTTGTGCTTACATTTGATATTTATATTCAAGTTAATAATAATTTAATCGTATATAATATTTAAACTCGTGTATGATATTATGTTATACACAATATATGAGTTTAATAACACATGATGAACGTTGATGAAGTTAAAATATAAAGTTTTTTTAATGTTTTCAAGATATCCTTATATAAACTTTAAGTAAGAATTACATTAGTCGTTGTTATAAGTACAATTGCGTATATTTTTTTCATACACAGTAATTCATGCTTATATTTGATATTTATATTTCTTTTAATAATAATTTAGCCGTATTTAATATTCAAACTCGTATACGCATTGGATAAACTTATCAAATGAAATAATAATGAGTCCTTATTGAACGCATATAGTAAAATAGTATTTTTAAAGATATTCTTACTTAAACTTCATACACAAGAGGAAATGTGGGTTCATTTCCTAAGCCCTTTCGTCATTCAGTAGATTTAAAATAAAATCCACTAAGTAATACTCGAGCTGAGTCTTTCAGTTTGAGTCGCTGATGTTTCTTCAGGTCTGCTCTTCAGGTCATTAGTAGGATTGAGGAAGTATCTTCATTCATTTTTGCAGCACGTACAGAAACCTAAAGAAGCTTTTGGGAAGAGCTTCAGTATGCTTGGTTGACAATTCCAAGCTGAACGTTGTCTATCTCGTTTAACAGATGTTGAAACTTTGTTTCACTTTCTAAAAGGTTTACAAGGAGGGCAAAAATTGCTTTATGTAAAAAGGAATAAAGCATTATCCTTGGTAAAGTATACTTCTAAAGTTGTATAGAGGTCAACAACTGTCCTCAAAGGACAGTACCTGGTACTTGAAAGCTAAACGTGCAATTAATGGTAATTCAACCCACAATTCACAATGCTTGCCTCGTAGTCTAGGTAAAACTTATAAACCCTAATCCCTTTACCTATAAAAGGAAATGGATTCCCAGAGTAAATGCCATCTTTTCTAATTAGTGTGATACAAATTAAAGAGTTCATTTATCTCTCAAACAAACTGAACGGTACTACTAAAGCTGAAGCTTTAGTTTAGTCATAAGTAGTTTGTTTTCTTACTCTCTTAACTTTGGTTAGAGTTTAAGTTCGAAGGAGAACAACCCCCTAATTTTAATTCAACCACCTTACTATTCCGCAAGCAAGGTGTGTCATAGATTCTTTATTTGATTCTAATAAGAACCTATACGCTTAAAAGTACTTCTGTATTTTAAACTTGTTCTTTATATTCTTTCATATTTTTATTCTTTTATCTATTTAAAACTTACTGTGTTTCCATAGAATTCTGATTCCGTTTAACTTGTTAACCTTATATCAGATTAACATGGTCCAACTAGTGGTATCAGGGCATTATGGTTTATTTAAAATCCCTTTCAAAAGATATATAAAAAGGCTCAAAGATTTTTAAAATCAAGATCCATCTAAATGGAAGAAGTTGAAGTGTTCCACAGACTTTAATATAGGGTGGCAGTTATATGTCGCTCCTGTTTACTAGAGGTGGTCATATTTTCACCAATTGGAAAAAGAGGTTCATGTGCCATATCATTGGTATTGAACCTCAATTTAAAAACATCATTTCAAACGGTCCTTATATCCCTAGGCAGCTGGTCAAAGGAATCCAAAGTCACAATGGACACATGAGGAGAGAAAAGTTACTAACTTAGATTAGCAACTCAAAAGTCTTATTATGTATGTGCTTCCAGATGACCAAATAAACTCTATCATAAACTGCTTAACTGCAAAAATTCTACTTGGATGGCCTGATATATATCAGAGGGGCCATTTGATGTAAAGAAAGTAGGGTCTGGACTGATGTTGTGGTTTACTCCTTTAAATTCAAAGAAGGTGAAACTCTTACACTAACTTTCACCAGATATAATGCTTTGATGAATGAACTAGTAAATGATGGTATTAGACTTTCAAAGCTTGAAATAAATACTAGTTTTATAAATGGGTTACCAAAGAAGTGGCTAGCTTTCTGCCAAATTCTTAGAAACACAAATCATGTGAAAAAATCTGAGCTTGCTTCTCTATTTGGTAAACTCAAATATGAAGAAAACCTTATAAACAGTATTTATGATACTAACAAAGAGAAAACTCTTATCCCCTACAACTCTAATGTCAACTGCCTTTTTCTCTTCCTTTATTGTCCAAGACTTTCAAGATAGTCCTGATGATGAAGAGGATACAAGAAGTAGTCAAGAGTACATGAATGACCTTGAAGAAGAATCCAGTAAGAGCTCTTTTAGCAAATCTAAAAGGTTCTTAAAAAAGGGTAACTCAAAAGGTTTAGCAGTGCAATGCAACTGACCAATCTGAAGCTACAAATGTGGCAGAAGGTTCTTTTTTGCAAGAGACTGTTGGTCAAAGACATCCCTTCCTTCATATCAGTCACCTTTTCAACCAAAACATCTCCATTCATCTAAACACAAACCTGAACTGAGGCATACCAAAGACTTGGAAGCCAAGTACAACAAAGTCAAAGCTAAACTAGCCCTCCTCAGTTCCAGTGCCTCAGCTCCCAGTCGTGTCAGGCATAACAAATGTCTAATTGCTGAACTCATATGATTGGATGAAGAAGATAGTGTCATCTGATGACAATGATGTACTGAGTTAAAGCCTTATGGCCTCTTGCTGATGAAGAAAGAATTTTGTTGGCATAGAAAGTGTCAGAAATGGTGGAATGGTTTAAGATCGCTATGAAGAAGGTACACACTTTCTTGAAATGGGAGATATGATGATAGAAATCTTTCTTGTTATCTGTGTATTGATCTAAAACTTTTGTTGACATAATAAAGAAACCAATCTATGTCAAAACATAAGAAATTTGTTCAGAGACTAAATACATGAATAAGAACAGTTCTTGGTATTAAGTCAAGCAAAGCTTGTATCTTCTTACCATGCTACATGTAAAAACAGAGATTCTCAAAAAGATCAAAAACTTAAGAATGAACTGAAAGAGCTAAACATCTATGATGAAGGCTGGCTAACAGTTCTAATAAGTTGCAGTGTATCAGTGACAATTCTACTCAAAAGAAGAAAATCTTAGGAATTGACCAACTCATCTGAAGATACCTCCAGCTCTGGGCTAAAAGACCCAGTTTTTGTAAAGTCTTCAGCAAATAACTTAGAGGTGTTTATTACTAGTAGTAATAAACCTAAGTTATCTGATGCTGAATATTTTACTCTGTCAAATGATGATACTGGTAAGGTACCCTCAAATGAGTCACAAAGAAACATAACTGATCACTCAATTGTTGTCTCTGACTCTAACTACGATTGAATATGCTTAAGTGATGTTTCTTCAGTTGTAGCAACCCCCCCCCCTTTCCTCCACTATGAAAAGCTGACTGGTGCTGAACCTGTTTCTGTACCAAAGACTATCAGATAAATTTTGAAGTCAAAATTCACATTTAAAGCTGAAACTTTAAAAGGTATCACAATAAATGAACGTTCCTCAGCTCCTGCTAGAGGCAACAAAAGTTCTTTAGTTTCTAAAACTAACTCAGCTCCTGCTGGTAAGTTAAAAAATGTGAAAATAGAAGATGATCCTCCCTTGGCTATTGTAATGAAAGAACTTAATGAACTAGAATATTAAAATTAGCAGATTAAATCATCTTACTTCAGAAAACAAGTATTCTCAAAGGTTTCTCTCCCTATGCATTCAAAAAGAAAAGAGTCAGCTTACCTTCCCCCCCCTTAAGCATGGACTCAAACCCAAGCCAGCCTCCAGTTTTTACTCATGTGGATAGTGGAATGCGATAAGAGAACCAGCAAGCAACTAGTGGCCCAACCTCTTTAGGGGTCACTAGTGAAGCAAGATCCAACCCTCATCTCAGTAGTGGTATGTCAGCATTTAATTTAAATGAGCTTATTTATTTAGCATCTTTCATTATTCACTCTAAGTCTGCAATAGGAAAATCTGCTCCTAGTGATTTTGTACCTTAACAACAGGGTATGAATGAAGGAACCAAAAACACTTCATATGATCACTTATTTGCAGGTACTGACCCACATGTTCTTGCAGACCAAACCAAATCTGTTATTGAAGGGTTGGAAACTGTCCTCACTCAACCTAGAACAAGAAAAGGGGCCAACTCCATTGCTAGACAAGTTGAGGAAGAAGAAGCCTCCAACACAATCAAGTTAGAAGATCTAGCAAAGCTAGTGTCAAATGTGCAATGTAGCTTCAAAGACCTAGACTCACCTGAAGATGATCCTGTTATTGTTGTTGATGATAGTGATGAAGATGAGGAGGATGAGGTTCACACTACTACTGAAGACACATCAGCTCCTCATCCTCATCCTCCCAGGTCTTCTTAAATTAAAGAGCTCACCAACTAAGTCCTCATTCTTCAGTCTCAAAAGCACAAACTAGAACTTAAGAAGAACAAAGCTGAAGCTAAAGTTGCTCTCTTTAAAGCTCAACCCTTCTTTCCCAATATAAGACAGCTCAATGAGCTTCTAGATATTCCCTCCAAGTTCAATGAACTGACTGAAGAAGTAAAAGTGTTAAAGCAACAAGTTCATGAATTGGAGATTGAGCTACCAGGAGATTTGAAAGAAATTCCCTCCAAACTGGAAGACTTTACAAAGACTGTCACAAGTCTTACATCACAAGTTGCTGAACTGAAGACACTTTAGTGGGAACTTCCAGCGGAATTTGTTTCACTACCAGTACAGGTTGCATTAGTTCAAGCTAAGCTAAAAACCTTGGATGCTCTTCTAGGTCTCTTGCTAAATGTCATAAAAATTTTGAACAAGTTTGCTCAGGTTTTAGATTCTGCCTCATCAAAAGTTGAAGATCAAAGTGTTCCTTCAGCAGGCCAAGATGACACTATGCCTGCTGCGGAGGAGAAGAACACAAACCAAGCAACCATCTCCCAGCTTTTTCAAACAAAAGCTGAAAATAATGCTGAAAGGAAAAACCTAAAACAAACAAACAACCAAACCAACAACACCACTTTGCTATAACTCATCTTCCTCCTATCATCACAACCACAACAACTCAAATGCAATCTCCTCCTTAAAATCCACAAAAAGGCTCCTCTCAACCTGAGGGGGAGCATATCAAGAAAGACAAGGGCAAAAAGACCATGTCTTCAAAGGATGCTGAAGAAGTGAGTATAGAAAGTGATTATGATTTTGAAACAACACATGTGCCTGGTTCCATGGTTGAATCCTCTAAGAAAAAAGGAATTGAAAAAGTTTAACTTTGTCACTGAAGATGAAGAACATGTACATTTAACTAAAGAACAAACCGGTGCACAAAAAAATAGAGGAATAGGCCAATGCTAAGGCCGCTAGACGTGAAGTGACAATAAAGAAGAAGAGCTGATGATCTTCTTTGTTCCATAAGTGGTGAACATAGCTACTACAAATGACAAATTACAGTATGATAAATACTGTTATAAAATGCTAAATAGAAGAGCAAAATCAAGAATCACCAACTATGATATCTTGACCAGAAAGGGTTCAATTACTTTGAAAGTATACAAAAGATTATACAAGTGAAATCATTCCTGAGTTCAAAACCAGTGACTTACATCTAGGTGAATGAAGAGAAGTTGTTATAGCCTGCCCTAACAAAAAAGGTAAAGGATGGAGCTATAAACAAATACATGAAAGAATGGAATATCTCCGTACAACTGAAGCTGAACTGGGAATCGACTTGGATAGACCTCTAAGTGAACAGGATCCTTTGGATATACTGAATGATCTTGCAAACAAGAAATGAAAGCATGCTGATGACATTCATGACTTTTCAGAGCTAACAAAAGGCTCAAGTCATCAATTCAATATGAAGATCATCCAGCTGGTACCGTGCTTAATGAACCTGTCCTAGGTATGATTTTATTTAACACATATCACAGACAGGATTTTGTTACCATTGAAGATCTGAAAGATTTCTCGAATACCATGCTATACACTGTACAAGAAGTCTTCTTCAGACATCATCAAGGTCCTGGGCCGGATGATCATGCTAGGACCTTCAATTCCCTTCTGCTTACTAAAGTTGATAAGAGAAATCTGAATCTACTTAAGCAGATGAGAACCATTAAGTAGCTAAGGCAGTAAATCATGTAACCCTTTGTAATAACTTTATCTTGTGTATTGTATTGTAATGAAAGTTAGAATGGAAGGTTATCAGTTCATGTTGTTCAATTTATATCAGTTATGTAAGAAGAAGTTGTTTTGCTCACTTACAACTAATTTTAACTTAGGCTATTTGTATATTTAAATAGAGGGAGATTGTTGGATTGAGTTCCTGAACCCTTCAGTCTTTCAGTAGATTTAAACATAAAATCCCCTAAGTATTACTCAAGCTGAAGTCTTTCAGCTTGAGTCGTTGAAGGTTCTTAAGCATCAGCTGTTTAGGTCCTTAGAAGATTGGGAAGTATTTTCACTTCAGTTTATGCAGCGGTACAGAAACTGAAGAATGCCTCTGGAAAGAGCTTTAGTTCAGATTGGTTGATAATTCCAAGCTGAGCATAGTCTATTTCCTTAACAGAAGTTTGAAATGTTTGTTTCACTTTTAGAAGGTTTACAAGGCGAGAAAAAGATTATTTTATGTCAAAAAGAATAAAGCAATCTCCTTGGGAAAAGGTGCTTCTAAAGTTGGCATAGAAGTACAACAAATTTCCTTAAAGGACTGTACCTGGTACTTTAGAGCACGTCTGCATTAAATGGTATCTCAACCACCCATTGGATGCATGACACACGTACTAGGTTAACTTGTAAACCCCAATCCCTTTGCCTATAAAAGGAAAGGGATTCCCAGAGTAAATGTTATCTCTTCCAAGTAATGTGATACACATTGAAGAGTTCATTTATCTCTCAAACAAACTAAACGGTACTACTGAAAGCTGAAGCTTCAGTTTATTTATAAGTAGTTTGTTTTCTTACTCTCTTAACTTTGGTTAGAGTTTAAGTTTGAAGGAGATAAAACCCCCAATTGTCATTCATCCATCTTGCTATTCCGCAAGCAAGGTGTGTCATAGATTCTTATTTGATTCTAATAAGAACCTATACGTTGAAAAGTAATTCTGTGTGTTTTAAACTTGTTCTTTATATTCTTCATATATATCTGTTTAAAACTCACTTCGTTGCCATGGAATCTGATTAGTTTAATTTGATAAACCTTATATCAGATTTCAGTGGACCAACAAGTGGTATCAGAATGGCAGCAGTAGAAGTACCACAGACTCTTGAATACATGGGTGACCAGTTAAATGCCGCTCCCGTACTAGAGGTGGAAAATTTCACCAATTGGAAAAAGAGGTTCATGTGCCATATCATTGGTATTGAACCCCAATTTAAAACATCATTTCAAACGGTCCTTATATCCCTATGGCAGCTGGTCAAAGGAAGCCAAAGACACAATGGACACCTGAGGAGATAAAAGCTGCTAACTTAGATTAGCGACTCAAAAGTCTCATTATGCCTGTGCTTCCAGATGACCAAATGAACTCTGTCATAAACTGCTTAACTACAAAATCTACTTGGGATGACCTGATACTATATCATGAGGGGCCCTCTGATGTGAAAGAAATTAGGGTTATGGACCTGAAGTTGTGCTATAACACCTTGAAATTCAAAGAAGGTGAATCTCTAACACAAACTTTCACCAGATATAAAGCATTGATGAATGAATTAGTAAATGATGGCATTAAACTTTCAAAATACTGGTTTTATAAATGGGTTACCAAAGAAGTGGCTAGCCTTCTGCCAAAGTCTCAGAAACACAAATCATGTGAAAGAATCTGAGCTTGCTTCTCTATGTAGTAAACTCAAATATGAAGAAAACCTTATAAATAGTATTTATGATACTAACAAAGAGAAAACTCTTGTCCCTAAAACTCCACTGTTAACTGATTTCTTCTCTACCTCTATTGTCCAAGACTTTCAAGATAGTCCTGATGATGAAGAGGATACAAGAAGCAGTCAAGAGTACATGAATGACCTTGAAGAATAATACCAAACAAGAGCTCTTCTAGCCAAATCTAAAAGGTTCTTCAAAAAGGGTACTCAAAGGTTTAGTAGTACAAAAGCAACTGACCAAACTAAATGCCACAAATGTGGCAAGAAGGGTCATATTGCAAGAGACTGTTGGTCAAAGACACCAGTTTCTTTATATCATTCACCTTTTCAACCAAAACTTTTCTACTCTTCCAAGCACAAACCTGAACCGAGGCATACCAAAGACTTTGAAGCCAAATACAACAAAGTAAAAGCCAAACTAGCCCTCCTCAGTTCCAGTGTTTTAGCTCCTAGTTCGTCCTCGGCCAAAAACAAAGGTCTATTTGTTGAAACGTATGATTAGGATGAAGATGAAGTGTCATCTGATGACAATGAAGTGACTGAAGTTAAAGCTCTTATGGCTCTTACTAATGAAGAAAGAGTTTCTGTTAGTAAAGAAAATGCCAGAAATGGTGAATGGATTAAGATCTCTATGAAAAAGTTACACACTCTTCTTGAAATGGAAGATAATGATGATAGAAAATCCTTTTTAGATTATCTGTGTATTGATCTAAACTATGTTGAAGAACAAAGAAACAATCTCATGTTAAAACATAAAAATCTTGTTCAAGAACTAAACACATGCAAAGAACAGCTTTTGGTATTAAAACAAGCAAAGCTTGATCTTCTTACCATGCATCATGTAAACACTGAGATTCTCAAAGAGAATCAAAACTTAAGAAATGAACTGAAATAACTAACTTCTATTATAGAAGCATGGCTAAACAGTTATAATAAAGTTAATCAGTGTATCAGTGAACAAATTCCCACACAAAAGAAAAAGATCTTAGGAATTGACCAACTTACTGAAGATACCTCCAGCTATGGGCCAAAAGACCCAATATTCGTAAAGTCCTCAGCAGATAACTCAGAGGTATCTATTACTGATAGTAATAAACCTAAGTTATCTAAAGCTAAAGATTCTACTCTATCAAATCATGATACTGGTAAGGTACTATGAAATGAGTCACAAAGAAACACAACTGACCATTCAATTGTTGTCTCTGACTCTCCAGCAATTGATTATGATTCAGCTAATGAATCTTTAGTCTGTAGCACCCCTCTTCCTCCACTAGAGAAACTGTTGAAAATCGATCTAGCTCATCTAGAATATCATAACCATGATCCAGCGGAATAACAAATAAAACAATCATAGTTAAGAACA